>CAUYUJ010015443.1:60000-87500 GCA_963575745.1 Prorocentrum cordatum
GGCAGTAAATAATCGAGGCTTGGTGCAAATGGCGGATGCTCGTGCGCATGGAGCGCACATGCGCGGACGGGTATGCGTCCGCCAGTTTGGAGTACTTCTGCTAGTCGGCTACCCCACAAGAGAGCGCGCGGGCATCATGGCCGAAGGCGCAGGTTCACTTCGAGGCTGCCACGCGCGCGGCGTTCCTGCAGAGCGACCCTGCGCGCGACCAGGCAGGCGACGAAAAGATCAAACGATCCTGCTGCGGAGTGCCCCACCATGACCGCGCCGAGGATGCAACTTTGGGGAGGGCAACCAGCCTGTCGCGCCGGCGGACCCCGAAGTTCGGCGCGCGTTTCGGTGTCGACCATGACGGAGCGACGCATGCAGATGCCGAGGGCCAGACCCCTAGATCCACCTCTGTGAAGCACGAGACCCCCAAACAATGCTGGGCGATACCGCCGGTGAAATGCGTTTCCGGGTATGCAAGGCCGTGTGCAGTGACGCGGGGATTTAGGCGCACGAATCCGAAGTAGACCTCTGAGCTGCGATCCAGCACTTAAAGGAGAAGGGCCTGAAGGCGCAGCGGAAGATCACGGAGAGGAGTCTGCGGAAGAGACGGGCCCAAGAGGCCTACCGCGACGCCATGTCTGCAGTTATGGCCGAAATTGCGTCGTTTTGGCCCCCCCTGACGCTGCAGGAGCGAAAGGACACCTTGGCCCTACATCCGTCCTGGGGCGATCTGGCGAACAGCTCGAGCGGAACGCACAAGGAGGAGGGGAAAGAGATATTCCTGTCAGCGCAAACGGCTGGCGTCATGTGCACGTGCGCCAACTCATGGATCATATACTCTCTGCGCGAGCTGGTGGGCTCGTGAATGCATTGAAGTCATTGTACCCAGAGTTGCAGCCCATCGTGCACGACGACGCACGCCACCTTCATAGATTCAGCGCGCGTCGCGAGTCCCATTCGGCACGCGCAGCCGTGATCGCCCCGCCACGTTTGAAATACTGCCTGGATGAGTTCCACGCGATGGACCGCACAGACGCATGGTGCCCGGTAAACTGCCATCCGAAGAACCCAGGTCTGGCCGAGCCTGCCCACGGCGGTTCCCAGTCCAGCGTGTGCGAATCCACATTCGCGGGGCTGACCCGGGACAGACGCCAAACGAAGGAGGAGGAGGAGGAGGAGGAGGAGGAGGAGGAGGAGGACGAGGAGGAGAAGGAGGAGGAGGAGGAGGAGGAGGAGGAGGCATATGAGTCAATTAGGTCTTTGCATGCTCCCCTGGGAGATGGCAGGCGCCCAGCATGCCACGTCTCCGCGCGGGCAGCTCTGGCCGCCTGCCCGCCGCGCGGGTGTGGGGCGCTGGGCGGTGCCGCAGGACAGCGCCCCGTCTGTCCCTCCGACGGCTCCCGCCGATGGTGATGCGCTGCCGCGCGGTTCCGCCGCCGCACTCGGGGGCGTTGCAGTCGAGGCGTTGACCTAAGGAACCCTAAATAAGGAACGAGGCCCCTTTTTCCCATAAGCTCAGCCTCGATTTCCGATGGAAGACCTCAGGAAAACCCGAGTTACAGTCGAGGCGTTGACCTAAGGAACCCTAAATAAGGAGCGAGGCCCCTTTTTCCCAGAAGTTCAGCCTCGATGTCCGATGGAAGACCTCAGGGAAAAACCCGAGGCAAAGTCTGAAGCAATCCAGGAGCACCGAGCCCCTCCCCAGCGAGAAGGGTTCCTTCTTCAGCGCCCCGACTGTATCTGGTAGAGGGAAACATGTAGTAAACACCGCAAAGTTGGCACGCGCGAGGGAGACCGCGGTCGAGGTGCAACTCATCAGACCCACCGCCAGCTTTGAACACTTGGGGGAGGGGGAGGCGTTGACAGATGAATGTGGCATGAGTGTTCGCTATTTTTGTCCGAGGCCTGTCGTTCTGTGCCATGGCCCACAGAGCACCCCAAGGTCGGCCTTCCATCGATCCACGGAAAAGACTCCAAAAGAACACCAAGGACAGGCCCCCCCAAGGCCTCCAGCCGCATCCGGGCCTCGCCCAGCAGAGAACTCGCAGTAGATGCTCCTCCGCCGTCCTCGTCGTCGAACCCCTCCCTTCCCCTCCGCCCCTTCCTCCTTCCTCACCCTCCTCCTCCTCCTTCGCCCTCCTACCCCTCCTCCTCCTCCTCGCCGCCGCCCCGTGCCCCCGGGCGGAGCCTCCCGGCGGAATCGGCGGACCCGGGCGGACCAGGCGGACCGGGCGGACCTGGCAAACCCGGCGTGACCCGGCCCGGATCCGGCGGACCCAGCGGGCCCTGTGGGTTGATCTGCAGGACTCGGCGGGCCCAACAGACCCGGCTGGCCTGGCGGGCCGTACTTACGGGCTCGGAAGGTCAGGCTGGCAGAACCGGCGGACGGCTGGGCGGACCCGTCGGACCCGGCCGGCCACACAGCCGGAGCATCAGAAGTCGAGAGGAAGCTCCAACTGGAGGATGCACAGAAAGAGGAAGCCGCCGGAGGAGAACAAAGAGGAGGCAGATGACAGCGCCTACAGGCGATTCGGCACGATCGCTTCCAACGGAAAGCCTCACATACACTTTGCGACGGTGCAAACTTCCCCTGCAACGATAAGCCTGGCCAATCCCCCAGGCAAGTCCTCCCGGTCATTATTCCCATAATCTGTTTCTTGAAGCCCTGGGGCTTCTGGGGACCTCCAGGGATCTCGGGGGAGCTCTGCGGGCACATACCTCGGAAATCTTGTTCCTTTCAATGCCGACGCCTTTCCTTGACATTAGCCCCCTGGGGTCACGCTCCGGGCCGGGGGACTGTCAGAAAACAATCCGTGATGATGAGGATGATGAATGATTATGATGGTGATGGTGATGGTGATGGTGATGGTGATGATGATGATGATGATGATGATGATGATGATGATGATGATGATGATCATGATGATGATGCTGATGATGATGTTGATGATGCTGATGATGAAGATGATGACGATGATGAAGGTGATGATGAAGATGGTGAATCTGATGATAATGAGGAGGAGGAGGAGGAGGACCCAGGAGGGGATGATGAGATCGATGACGCAGCGGCTAAACGCTGGGCGTCCGACGACGTGATTTCCCAATCTGCGGGGCCTGGAGGTCTCGGGCGGGTGGTCACCGGGGGTCACCCCCCTCGTTGCCACCCGCCCCTGCCAGGTCTCCGGCAGCCTGCTGGTTGCTCGCCGCGGCAGCGCTGGCTCCAAGCCCGAAGCCCGCATCTCGCCAATCGGCCCCGAGGCCGCTGCCGTTGACAGCCTTCCCCGCGCGTGCGGATCTCAGAGATGTAGCTGCTGACGCCGGGCTTCCAAGCCGAGCGGTGGCAGACGGCGCTGCCCCTTCCCGCCGTCCATGCACACGCGCTGGCCTCACCGCAGTTGTTGATGACACTTGGCTCCAACTTCTCCTCCCGCACCTCGCTGAGCAGAGATAGGCTCGCTGCCGGCCCAGTTCCAGCGTTGTAGCTGATGTCGTCAAGATTCGATCTCTCAAATTCTCACATGCCGCTGAGCAGCGACTAGGCCGTCTGCTTCTGCGTGTGTTTCATGTGCGCGCTGATCCCAGCACGGTAACTTATGACTCCAGCCCTCATTTTCGTCTCCCGAATCTCGCTGGGCAGCGACGATGCACGGCTGGCTCTCGCACATGGTTGACACGCTTCGCGGCACAGCTGCACGGCTACGCATCATTGCCTTGTCCTTCCTCGCTTGCTTATTGCAATTTCAAGGCGAGGGTGATTGGCCGACACCTTTGCTGGACGTCTTACATGCAAGTGTATCTGAAGACATAATGCTATGATAGAACTTGATTCGGCCAAAACTGCTTGAGCCGAAGCAGCCTGGAAGAGTTGACACAAGTGCCCACGTTCTCTTTGTGTGGACCGTGGGTCCTTCATCAGTCCTGTTCCCGCGAATATGTACTCGTTCCCGTTCCAGAATCGAAGCCGGGGATGCACACACCGACGCGCCTCGACCTGATCACGCCGATCCCCACGCCTTTGGCCTTGACCCCATAAACACAAACATGCACGGGCCCGAACAAAACGCGCGACAAATCATTTCACAAGTCCTCTTGGCGCAGGTGGCTCCACGAGCATACGTTCGTCCAGCCTCCTTCTTCCCCCTTCGAGGAGAGTGTCGTCTCTCACCCTACGGCAATTTCGTGTCGCGCAGACTTCGGCGTTGGTTCCTGACAGCGCAGGGATCGTTGAACCTTGAACGATCGACCGTTTCTGAACCGTCGAATCGTTCACGATCGAACGATTCTGGGTCGCTGGCGGCGTTCAACGCTGAACGCCGGCGGTGGGGTCGCCGCCGGTCGACACGACGCGAGCCTACTGTACCCCTGCTCCCTGGGTCTCGACGGGCGGCACCGCGCACAGCGTTCAACCTTCAGCGGCCCACGCTCTCCGACAGCTGAGACCGTTTGAAGTTAAGCTGGCCTGGCTCAGGCCGCCCACGCCAGGACGCCACCGCGCCGGCGTTGCGCAGGCCCGTAACAGATGGGACACCTTTTTGCGCGGGGGGGGCGCGGGGCTTCGCGCTGGTGCTCCAATCGGCTACGCGCAGGAAGTGACCCTGGGTAAGAGTGACCTCTGGTGCGCTTTTTTTGATTTTGATTTGCGCGCGGGTGATCGTCTGCCGAACACTCCTGCCCGTGGCGCCGAAACGACGAGCGAGGGGCCCGAAGAGGGGCCGAAAGAAGCGAGGGACGGACCAGGACCCAAACAGAGCCGAGCGAGGGACCGACCCGAACAAAACAGGGACAACGAAAAATCGAAGGCCCGAGACAAGCGATGCTCCAAACACAAGCGCGAAAGACGCTGCTATCGCACCGCGCTCGGCGATCGGGGGGGACCCCTGTGGGCCCGCACCACAGGTCACTCCAGCGAAGGGTCACTTCCCCAGATATGATCGCGTCGTAAAAAAATCAGGACGGGAGGTTTTTGCATATTTTCGGCCCCTGGGGGGCCCTCGCCGGGCCTCGGGACCGTCAAAAAACGACTCAGGACGAAAAACCGGCCCCGGGGAAAGGGCCGGGACTTCCGGGGACGCCGTCCTGAAAAAATCAGGACGTCGCATGTCTGGGTCTACGTGTAGTAGATCCAACACAGATTCCCGGCGTCGTGATTTTTTCACAACGTCGACCCCCAGAGGTCAGGACCCCATGCCCAGGAGCGGTTTTGACGGTCCCGAGGCCGAGTGAGGGCCGCCAAAGGCCGAACATTGCTGAAACACCTCCCGTCGTGATTTTTTCGCAGCGCGAGGGGGTCTGGGCCACTTGTACGTGCCGTAGATCCAAGGTCGCTGCTGCTGGCCCGGTCAGCCGCGGACCGCGCGCCGCGGCGCGGTCAGTTGAGCAGGGACCGACCGTCCCGGCATTCCTGTGGGCCTACTACAAAATATTCTCAGAACCCAAACGTGTTCTAAATAAAAAGACAATGCTCCTAGAACATAGCCCCGATGTGTCAAAACAAGACAGTCCGAACTGTTCTATGAAAACTTCGTGCAAACCACAAATGGTTCTTAGAACATTCTTTGGTGGGCCTATAGTCGGGCCGGGCGAAAGGGGGGATAGCAGGGGGGGGGGGTGAGAATCAGCTCGCGCCGCTGATTTTCCCGGCGCCTCCCGGCGCCGGGAGGCGCCCATGTGTATCGAGGACTGGGCCCTCGGTGGGGCCGAAACCAGCTGCATGCCCCAGATTTCGTAACCCGGTAACCCCCCCTTTCCCTATCCCCCCCTCTCGTTCGGCTCGACTATGGGCGCGCCCCCCCCCTTTCCCTATCCCCCCCTCTCGTTCGGCCCGGCTGCATAGGCGAGCCGGGACGCTGCGCCACTGCTCGAGCCTGCGGCGCTGCGCCCGCCGGCGGCCGTGCGGCCGCGCACCGCCCTCCGCACCTCTGGGCCGGCCTGCAGGCCTTCGGGCCTTCGGCTTCGCCGCCGCCGGCGGGCTCGGTCACGGGCGGGCCGGCAGGCCTCCGTCCCTCCTCCGCCTCCTCCCCCTCCTCCTCCCCCTCCTCCTCCTCCTCGTCCTGCTCCTCCCTCTTCCTCCTCCTCCTCCTCCTCCTCCTCCTCCTCCTCCTCCTCCTCGTCCTCCTCTTCCTCCTCCTCCGCCTGTTCCTCCTCATTTTGCTCCTCCTCCTCCTCCGCCGCCTCCTCTTCTTTCTCCTCCTCCTCCTCCTCCTCCTCCTCCTCCTCCTCCTCCTCCTCCGCCTCCGAGGACACGTGATTCTCAGGATCTGAGCTTTGGCCATCCCGGCGGA
This sequence comes from Prorocentrum cordatum, assembly GCA_963575745.1. Classification (NCBI taxonomy): domain Eukaryota; class Dinophyceae; order Prorocentrales; family Prorocentraceae; genus Prorocentrum; species Prorocentrum cordatum. The sequence continues at coordinate 66,273 of CAUYUJ010015443.1, forward strand.
TTTCCTCGGTGCCGGCCTCTGGGGCCCGCTCTCGGGCCCCCGGGACCATCTCAAAAAAAGGGGCCCGGGGCGCAGGACTACCCCCCCGGGAGGGAGTCGGGACCTCACGGGGCCGCGGATGGGGGCCAGAAGTCAGAGCTGAGGATGTCGGGGGGCCTGTGCTCGTCCAGCTGCGGGGCCACAGGCCTGGTCCGCGCAGCTCGGGCATGCCGTCGCCGGGGTCGGCCAGCACGATGGGCTCTGCTCGTGCGCCTGCTCGTGCGCCTGGTCGAGGTGCAGGGTCTCGCTCACGTGCCTCCGCGGGCGCGATCACCAGGGGTCTCCGAGGAGCGGACGTCGCAGTTCGCCAACGCCACAGAAGGTGCAGATGCTCGCCCTCACGGAGCGTTCCACGCCGCCGCCGCTGCGGCGCCTGGCCTGCGGCGCGACGTCATCGCCGCCGCCGGCGACGGCAGCGCACAGGCTGCACACAGTGGCGAGGGAGGAGTCGCACAGGCGCAGGCGGCGGTAGCAGACAGCGACTTCTGCGCCACAGTCACCGCAAGCGGGTGCCAGCAGCGTCAGGGGGCAGCCGCAGCGAGGACATGGCCCTGCACCCCCGTGCCCTCCGGGCGCGCCGCGCGCCACTCCCCCAGTGACCGCGGCCACGCGCACGTACTGCGCCTGCTCCAGCTCAGCCTCGCTGAGTGCGTCACGGTATCGCCTCAAGAGCAGCGCGGCAACCTGCCCGGCCGCCGTGCAACCGCCCGCCGCCCGCGCGTGTGCGAAGAGACTGGCCATCGCCTGAACCGCGAACATCACCGTGTGGCGTGGGGCTTTGGTCAATCTCAACGCGCATGCCCAGCACTCGATGAGCTCTGCGGCGCCTGGGGCGGCCAGCGGCTGCGCGCCCTGCTGCCTGAGCATGAGGCTGCAGAGGGCGCCGTACGACGAGGCAGCCTCGAAGCGCGCCCGCGCCGCGGGCGTCACGCCCGCCTCGGTGCCCGTGGGCAGGCCGCGGGCGAGCTTCTCCAGCGCTGCGCGGAAGGCGGCCGCCGCGAACGCGTAGGAGCGCCTCTCCAGAGCTCGGACCGCCACGCGCAGGGACGCGTCCGCGTCGGCCACCGCGGCGCGCTCGGCCGGCGAGGGCTCGGGCAGGACCTCCTGGAGCCCGGGCAGGAAGGCCGCCGTGGCCCGAGCTCTGCGCGCGTCCAGCGCAGCGGCTGGCGCCTCCGCTGGCGCCCCGCGCTCCGGCGCAGCGCCGCCGTGCGTCTCTGCCCTGGGCGGCGGCTGCTGCGCGGACGCCGGCGGCTCTTGCCGCTGCCGCTCGAGGGCGCGGGCAGCCAGCTCGCACTCTGCCGCGGCCTCGCGGGCCCCAGCGGTGTCCAGTGGCGGGCGCTCGCCTCCGTCGTCGGCTTGCGGGGGAGAGGTGCCCGCAAGCCCCACGCCGCGCCCCGAAGCGACCGGCAGCCCCGCCTTAGGGAAGGTCTTTTCGTAGCCAACCAAAATCGATGAAATTATTGGCTTCGAATTACTAACACAGTGTTTCCCCAATTGGGCTTTCCCGGGAAGGATGCCTCACTTCTTCTGTGAAAGAAGGGCCAGCGGCCAGATGCTTTTCCCTGGGTGCATCCCCTAGCATGGGTAGTGCTTCCCACGTAAGTGAAGCCCCACTTTGAATTGCGATGTGTTGCGTTGCTTTCCTGAGCTTTGCGTTGCACTGCATTATGTGACCTTGTGATTGTTTGGCTCGCATCGCGTTTCGCTGCGTCGCGTAGCACTTGCACTCGCGCTACACATCACATCATTGCCCTTGTTTGCATTATACGATGCTCCGTACGGCATTGCACTGCATTGCTTCCGCTTCGCATCGCGTCGCATTGCTTCGCAACTCGGAACGAACAAATCAATGCAACACGTCGCAACTCGAAACAAATTGCGGTGCAAAGCAATTCGATTCACGGCAAAAGCAACGCTAACTAAAGTCAGACAAGGCAAGACAAACCACATGCTAGGAACACAACAGCGAGGAAGCCATGTGACGCAGCGCGGCGCAATCTTAGCGCAATGCGCGGCCTTGTCGAACAAGGTCAGCCACCACGTAGAAACTCGGCTCAGACCCAGGTATCCGCACACCGTGCGGAGAGACCCAGACAGAGCAACGCCGCGTGAGAACACGCGTGGCGACTCAACATCGAAGGGGGCGTGCTTGATGTGTGTGTGTGTGTGTGTGCGTGGCCAGTGCCGCCAGAAATCGAGCACGGCACAGCCCGGCGTCGCGGGCACGGCACACCACAGCTCTCGCCACCGCTCGGACGTCCATCTCATGTGTTTTTTTTTTCCGGTTTCGTGCGTGGTTTTTTTTGCTCTATGGTCCAGGATCGTCCTCGATGGTTCTCGCCGAAAAAAAAAAAGGCACACGTCCGAGCGGTGCCAAGAGCTTGGCCGAGGCCCGGGCAGCCCACGGCACGCCGCGCGCCACGGCACGGCACGGCTCCTCCGCGCCCCGGCACGCTCGGCGCGGCTCGGCCCGCACGCACGGCGCGCCCTCTGCACCCTAAGACCTAAGACCTCCGACGCGGCACGGCACTCTGCGGCGCGCGCCGAGGGGGGCGGGGGGGGAGGGGGCCTCTCAGAAGGGGGCTGCTCCTTCGAGGGCGCCATAAGGGGACTGCTCCTTCGAGGGCGCCGGCCTCGGCATCTACACAGGCGAGGCCTGCGCCCTCCGAGGAGCAGGGGCGCTGCTTAGCGGCCCCCTCCCCCCCCCCTCCCCCCGCCCCCCTCTGCGCGCGGCCGAAAGTGCGCCGCGCGCGCACGGCGCGGCACACTTCTTCCTCGCGTGCCGCAAGCGGGCCCTCGCTCGGACGCCCCTTCCCTGTGCTGCTTCCTTCGGTCTCCTGCGTGGCTTTTTGTCCGCCGCATGCTCTCCAGGCTGCTCCTCTCGCTTGGCCCTCGCGGAAGGAAACATGCCCAGATATCCTCCTCGATGCTCCTCGACTGGCCCTCGCCGAAGGAAACAAAGGCACACGCCCGAGCGATGCCAAGGACACCTGCAGCGCGGCGGGCGCGGCGCACGCGCGCACGGGCGCGGCACGCCGCCAGCGCGCCCCACGGCGCGCCCGAGAGAGCGCCGCAGCCCACGACGCGCGGGCCCGGCGCAGCCTCTTCTTCGGCGCGGCGCGCGGGGGGCCCGGCTCGCGGACTGCCTGCCGAGGCCACCCCCGGCCTGGCCCGAGGGGACCCGAGTCGTCTGGCCCGAGCTGTTCGGGCTGGGGGGGGGGGGGGTGCGAGTTTCGGGCTGGGCGGGGGGGGGGGGGGGATTGCGGGTTCCGTGCTTTTTCTTCTCGCTTGTTCCAGCTGTGCTCCCCGACCCCCCCCCCCCCCCCCCCTGGAGAGGGAGGGCAGACCGAGGAGGCCTCCGGGTCGGCCTGGGGGTGCCCTGGTGGGCGGCGAGGCGCGGCACAGTCCTCGCGCTCCCACCTCAAAGCCTGGCGCGCTGCACTGCACGGCAGTGCGGCCACGGCACGTGCTCTTTGCCCTCTGTCAACGCAGGCGCGGCACGGCACGGCACGGCCTCCGCACCTCCAGGAGCACCGGGCACGGCGCGGCGCGGCACGGCGCTCGGGCACGGCACGGCACGGGCACGGCACGCCGGCGGCACACTCTCCGCAGTCTGAGCTCTCGAAGCGGGGTCTTTCAGAACCACTCAAACCTACAAGATTTGCTGCCCAGGGAGCTCAGCAAAACAACGTCGCGGTACGTGATTTAAGATGTCCGACCGTTAATTCGCTTGCGATGAGCTTGTTCTAAGCTGCCGTGTTCCTTGATCCATAACCCGCCTTCGGCTTGCTTTCAAACATAGCTTCCGCTACTCGGGGTGAGGACTTCCGCCCACGCGAACCCACCTCAACTCGCACACATGTTCGCCTGATGTCTGCTTGTTGGGGACGAGCGCTTGTCGTTGTGTCAATACGCTGCATGCTGATCTTTCTTCTTCGCCTCCTTCTAGCCTGGGGTTGCTGGGGCCTTGCTTGGGGGGCAGCGGCGCCTTGGAGGTCCAAGGGGGTCTGAAAGCAACTGCAGGTCTGGCACTCGTAAAAGGCGGGACCCCATGGGCGGAATTGTATGGGCCGGGCCCCGTGGGCGACGGCCAACATCGATATCCAGGACAACGGAGAGGCGGGGCCCTGCAGTCAGGGCGCTGCCAGGCCCAAAAACGTCCAATAGCCGTAGCAGCTGAAGGTGGGCTGCGCCGAAGGTGGGCCACGCGGGCCTGGACACCCAACGCAACTGCAAAAGGGCGGGGACTCGACGGCGGGGCCCCATGGGTGGGGCCCCACGGGCGGCGGCCATTCCCCCCGATCCCCGACACCCAAGGCAACTGAAAACAGGGCCCTGTGGGCGGGACTGCCTGGGCGACAGTTAGCCCCAACGCCATGAGAGGGACCCCATTGGGAGGTGGCCCCTCGCGACCTCGAGGCAACTGATGGCGCGACCCCGCGGGCAGAATCCTGTGGGCGGGACCCCAGGCGGCCAGGCCCTGCGTGCGACCGCCAACCCAGTCACCCATGGCAAGTGAGGGCGGACCCCAAGGGCGGGACCCTGTGGACAGGACCACCTCGAGGGATCGCACGGGGCGACAGCCAACCCCGACACCCATGTCAAGCTGAGAGGGGGGCCCTGTGGACGGGACCCTGTGGGCGACGGCCAGCCCTGACACCATTGATCCGACAAGGATCCCACAAAACGGCGAAACGTGCCTGCGCTCGGCACGACCGGCAATCCCTCTGGCACCGAAAGCGCTCGTCGTTTCAGCCATGCTTTCAAGACTTTCCGTGTGACCCTCACCGTATCAGCCGGCGGCTGTAGGGGTGCTGAGGCTGGCTGCTCCTCAGCTGCGCCCTGTGTGGCCGCCCTCCTGCTGACACCTTCGTCTCCAGGCCTGGCGCCTGCGGTGGCTGCCTCCTCCCCGCCCCCGGCCACTGCAGGCTCCGCGGTTGCCTCTGATGAGGGTTGCCCGCCTGCAGGCTCTGCGAGGCCCTGCGGGGTCGCCGCGGGATCGGGCGGGGACGGCTCTGCCAGGCTCCAGGCTTCTGGCGCGGCCCGTGGAACGGTGGCGGTCGCTGGCAGGCTGGAGGGGAGCTGCTTCGCAGGCGCCCGAGCGCCCCACGGGCCCGTCCAGGCATCCGGGGGCGGGGCGCCGATCTCGGGGAACACGACCTCTGAGCCTGCCGCGGGCGCTGCGGCGCCAGCAGGCAGGGCGCTGCCGGGTCGCTGGCGTGGCGCGCGCGGCCTGGGAGCCGGGGACGGCTCGGTCGAGGCGCCGCGGCGTCCGTCCACGGGGCCCAGCAGCTGCGCCAGGCCCCACAAGCCGCCGCCGACGGCGCGGCCGTCGGCGGCCGCGGCGGGCGCGGCACCTGGGCTGCGGATGCGGACCTTCTTCCAGTCGTCGGCCCGCCTCTCCACGGCCAGCAGCGAGTGCAGAGGCTGCCGCTGGTGCTGCGCCAGGTGCACGTCGGTGCGGAAGGTGCCCCAGACGCGCACCTCGGTGACCTCCAGGCCGCGCGTGGGCCCCAGAAACAGGCCGGCGGACCTGTGCGCGATGGGCAGCCAGGCTCCGTGCTCGCTCTCGAGCACGATCTGCTGGCCCATCCACACGTGCAGGTTCTCCAGGTTGGAGCGCAAGGCCAGATGCACCCACTCGCCGACGGGGAAGGCGGGAACTGGGCTGTCGAGGTGCTCCCAGGGCACCTCGCGGATGACCTCGCCCGAGTCCACGTCCGAGTGCCGCGCGCCGCGAACGGCGAAGCCTGGGGGATCGGCCCGGAATAGCCAGACCAACGAGGGCTCGTCCGCGGCCGCGGCGCCGTCCGTGGCCGCAACAGGGCGTCCGAAGAGCCGCAACTCACCCTGTGGGGGCCGCGTCAAGCGGGCCCACAGCTCCACCGTCCAGCCGGGCACGAGGCCCAGGCTTGCCTCTGAGGCACCCTCGCCCGCCGCTTGGGCCGCCGCCGAGGCACTCCGCAGGAGCCGCTCGCCGGCGCCGTCGCCACGCCAGCCGCCGACCAGGCTGAGCATATCCGCCACCGCGCTTGCAGCGGTTGTCGTGTCGGTCCCTCGGCGCTTCTCGCTACTGTCGCTCCTTGCAAAGCACAGCTTGGGGCCCCTGCACGCATCGAGCCCGATGTAAGCTCATTTTTTCAACCAAGTCCGCGCGGCTTGGGTTCTCCTGCGACAAAGGGTCCCCAAAACAAGAAGGGGGGGCGGGTCCCGTGGCCCCTCCCCCCCTGCACCCCCTCCACCCCGCCGCGCACCCCTCCTCGCTCCCCAGGGCGCATACCCAGGCACCCGCCTGAGCGCGGTAGTGGAATCGCGCGGCAGCGCAACTGGGATCGCGGTCCGCAGCCCCCCCTTCGCCCTCCGCGGGAGTGTAGCGCACGCCGCCGTCGAGCGCGAGGGCGAAGTTGGGCGCCAGGGCGGCTCCCCACTCGTCGGTCTGCTCCAGCGGCTCGTCCGCTGGCAACGGCCCCCGCCACTCGCTGCCAGCGGCACCCAGCACACCGACCCTGCCGCAGCCGGCGCTATCCCGCACTGTGCGCCCCTCGCCGTCGGCGCAGCGCCAGTACAGCAGCAGGCCGCTTGCCAGCACTGTGGGCGGCACGGCGGCCCTGGGCCGCGGCGACGACGACGGCGAGCGCGCACCGGCGGGTTGGCCCCGTGGGGAGCGCACGGCGGTGCCCTGCCGGATGGCTGCGAACACGCGCACCTGCAGCTGCGTGGAGCCGAGCCCGAGCCACTGCATGGGCAGCGCGGTGTGCAGGGGGCAGACGCACTCGGCGCCTGGCGGCCGCCACAGCGGCGGAGGCTCCAGGTACCTCTGCGCCAGGAGGGCCGCGGCGGAGAGGTCCTGTGCTTGCGGGGTGGGCTGCGCTGGGCGCCGGTGCTGCTCGGCGGCGAGGCTCGTGGCCAGCGCCGCCGGCGCGCGCAGGAGCAAGGTGCAGTGGTCTGTGGGCCGCGCCTCGAATTGCGGGCAGGGCGTCCACAACCGCAGCGGTCGCCCGCGCGGCCCAGCACCCCGAAGCAGCCCTGCGAGCAGCGCGCCCAGCGGCAGCACCTCGTGCTTGGCGAGCCCACGTGCCGCCAAGGCCAAGCCGCCCATGGAAGCACCGTCGAGCGCTTGGCTCGCGCACCGCAGCAGCAGCGGCACGGCGCAGTGCAGCATCTCCAGCTTCGAGGGGTCGGTCCGGCAGCCAAGGATGGCGTCCTCGATCTGGGCTGCGGCGCGCGACTCCTCCTCCGCCTGGCCACCCCCGTGGCGGCGCCAAGCTCTCGGGTGCGCCGCGCCTCCAGCGTCGAGGCCACGCACCACGGCGGCGAGGCCACGGAAGTGATCGCCGCAGGCGTCGGCGTAGGTGGCGAAGGAGGCCGCAGACCAGGACAGCTGTGGTGGTGCCTCCCTGCACGTGGCCGCATGCCAGAGGTGCCTCGTGATCGCTGGCGCGGGGACCCCGCTGCCGACGCCGCCGGCTGCCAGGTGCGGCTCCGCGGGGGCCAGGCGCCAGTCGCCACCGTCCGAGAGGGCGCGCGGCAGCTCTCCTGCGGCGGCGAATGCCTCTACGAAGCTCACGGGCCTCGAGCGCACCCGAGCGCGCAGCCGCTGCCCCTCCTGCGTGCTGCGCCCAGCTGTGCTCGAGGCCGCCGCGCCTACCTCGAGGCAGAGGACGCGGTCCAGGAGCGCACCTGCGACCAGTTGCGGGCGCTCGCAGAGCCCGACCACGCACGGCGCACGGCCAGGGTGGACAGGCCAGGCGACCAGGCTGGTTGGCGTCGAGAGCAACAAGAGGCCCAACCTGAGGGCCTCCTCGATGGGGCCGACACACCTGGGGCTCCCAGATCGCACGCGATCGCCGAAATGCTTACCAATGCAACCTCGGAGATGCGGTGCGATCTGGACTTCCTGCGTACTTCGGCCCTGTCTTGGAAGCCCTCGCAACCTCTCGGGCGCCGCGGCTGCCGGCGCTGGTGGTGGCCGCAGCCAAGCCACCGAGAGGGCGCGTGCGGCTGCCGACAGCGCCACGCGCACGTCCAGCCACGCCACCACGTCGCAGCGCCCCCCCGCGCGGAACCGGACCACGTAGACCGCGAAGGCGGTAGCCAGCGCCAAGGTGCAGGGGCCCGCCGCGGAGCGGTGGCCCCAGCGCGCGTCCACGAGCTCTCCGGGCCCGCACGGCGGGAGCGCGGTGGCCGCCTCGTTCCCGGGGCCCGCGCCCTCCGCCGCGCCTCGCGCGCGCCGGGCGGTGCGCAGCGGGCCGCAGCTGCCCGCGAGGCCGCTCGCCCAGAAGAGGGCGAGCTCGGGGCAGCACCTGGGGCACCCAAGCAGCCGGTCCACGTGCGGCTGCGGCAGGGCCTGGCCGGCCGGGCCCGTGAGCAGCGCCGCGCCAGCGCCAGCGGCGGGCGCAGGAGCCTCGGGCAGAGGCGCCTCGTGCAGCGAGACCTGTCCTGCGGGGGAGCGGCTCAACCACAAGACGTGGCGGCCACCCGGGCCGTCCGCGAAGGCGGCGTCGAAGGCATCGTCGGGGGCGCGCGCGATCAAACGGCCGCCTGCGTCTAGCAGCACCACCTGGCCGAGCACGGCTGCACCAGTGCTCGCGGCCATCGCAGGTGCGGCAGCGATGGCTTATGTTGTTCTCATCGTACTTCAGGACCACACCCCAGAAATAAGTTCGAGAACCCAGAATTATCCCAGTGCGACCCTACCTAGGAGTTGGAGCCTCTAGGAAAGCAACATTAGTGGATGCTGTGCTGCGCTATGCTCTGCTCTGCTCTGCTCTGCTCTGCTCTGCTATGCTGCGCAATGCTATGCTGGGCTAGGCTAGGCTAGGCTAGGCTAGGCTAGGCTAGGCTATGCCATGTTATGATATGCGATGCTATGATATGCTATGCTATGCTATGACATGCTATACTATGCTGCGCTTTGCTATGTTATGGTGTATTATGCTATGCTGCGCGATGCTATGCTATGCTATGCTATGCTGCGCTGTGCTATGCTAAGCTAAGCCATGCTATGCTATGCTATGCTGCGCTATGGTATGTTATGTTATGCTATGATATGCTATGCTGCGCTATGCTATGCTGCGCTATACTATGCTATGCAATGCAATGCTATGCTATGCTAATGCTGCGCTGCGCTAAGCTGAGCTAAACCAAGCTAGGCTAAATTGAGCTAAGCTGAGCTAAGCTAAGCTAGGCTAAGCAAAGGTAAACTAAGCTAAGTTAAGCTGGGCTAAGCTAAGATGAGATAAGCAAAGCTAAGCTAAGGGGGGCGCAACTGGGGGAACCGCGGGGCGGATACTGGGGGAACCGCCCGGGGCGCTTTGCACTGCCCGGCCCCTCGAAGAAAGAGAGTACGAACCCTCCAGGCAGAGCCTAGGTAGGGACAAAAACACCGCAACAGTGTCTGCCCGACACGCTGGCGAAGTGCCGAGCGAGCATCTCCTCCCAGGGCCCGACACCGCGAAAACCTTTTCCGGTACAGGTCTTCGCTTGGTGCTCGAAGTTACTCCTGGTGGCCACGACCGAAGCAGGCTGGAACATCATAAGCGATGGCGAGCAGGTGGCTGGCGGGCCCCCAGTCTGGTTCGGGTCGGGCGAAAGGGGGGGATAGCAAAGGGGGGGTTTGAGAATCAGCTCACGTAGCTGATTTTCCCGGCGCCTCCCGGCGCCGGAGGCGGCCATGTATCGAGGAATGGGCCCCTCGGTGAGGCCGAAACCAGCTGCATGCAGCAAATTTCGTAACCCCCCCTTTCCCAATCCCCCCCTTTCGCCCAGCCCGACTGGTGAGCTGGCCAGCAGGGCCAAGAGCGGCTCCAGGCCGTCGGGGCCTCCGCGCCCGCCCCCCGCGGCGCCCGTGCGGCCCGTGGCCGCCTGGTGCAGCCGCAGCGCCCCCTCGGAGAGGAAGAATACCTTGAAGGGGCCCCAGGACACACAAATAAATACACACAAATAAAAATATGCCCCATATTTTCCTTTATTTTATGGGTTTTTGTCTTCCCCCCATATTTTCCCATATTTTCTGGGGAATGGACGATTAATTGTGTCTGTGTGTTTTTTCCCCTCCTGAGACCTCCCCGGACGCCTCGCCCCCGGCCTGCACGGGCCCGGCGGCCCCCGCTGCCGCGAGCAGCGGGGGCACCAGGCAGGTGCGCGCCAGAGCGGCGGGCGGCGCGGAGGTCCCCTGCAGCATCGCGCGGAGGTCCAGCCACGCGACGCCACTGCCCGCTGCGGACGCCAGCAGGAAGGCCTGAGGTCCTGCGAGCGCGAAAGTGCGCGCGTCTGGATCGACGGTCGCCGAACCCTGGCCTCCGCGCAGGGTGCGGAGGGCCTCCAAGCGGCCTCGCGTGAAGGCGGTGGCGTCGACAGCTCCTGGCCCCGCCGGCCTGCGACGGCCTGGCTCGGCACTCCAGATGGTGAGGTCCGACGCCGCGTCCAGGGAGACGGCCAGCCGCTGGCCTCCTTGCGTGAGCCCAGAGGTCAGCATCAGCGCCCGCAAGAAAGCGGCAGCCCCCTTCGCGCGCTCCGCCCGCAGTTCTGGCGCGCCGCTTTCGCCGGGGAGCCCCTGCGGCATGGCCAGCTCAGGGCTGCACCACAATGCCAGCACGCCGCCGCGTGAACCGCCACCGCCTGCCAGCAGCCAGGAAGGCCCACTCTCCACTGGCCAGGTGCACACCATGCAGATGTCTAGCACCGCCAAGTCATCGCCGCCCTGCTCGTGGGAGGCGCCCGCGACGGGTGGGCCTCTGCCGAAGACGGCTCTCCCGATCAGCTCCTTCGCCCTCTGCCTCAAGCCGCGGCCCGGGGTGTGCAAGTGCACCGGGTCGCCCGAGAGGTGCAGGGCGTGGGCCAGGTCGAGGGCGAGCTGCCCCCGAGGAGCGCTGCACCGGTAGACGAGTATCTCTCCAGACCGGCAGCCGACCAGCAGCAGGGGCTCATCCTCGGCGCGGGCGTCGCGCACGGACAGCGCCGTCGCGAAGCGGCCCTCTGGGAGCTCCAGCTGCTCGGCAGCGGCGGGCACGGGCGGGCAGCGGGGCAGCGCGGTGACGCCCAGGTGCGGCCCGAGCGCCACCACGGCGGCCCCGCAGCGCGCGGGGGCGACGAGGCAGCGGGCGGGCGGCGGCGGCGCCCCGGGCGCCGCCTGGAAACGGGCGAGGGCCTGCTCCACGCCGAGGCCCACGGGGTCCTGACTGCCAGACCACCCCAACCCAAGCTGGGTCGAACCGGGAGGGCCGAATTTCGCCCGCATGTCGGGTGGGGGGGCGGCACGGGCTTCCCCGGAGCCTTTTCAATGCTCCCCGAGCTCCCCCCCGCTGGAAATGGAGGGCGAATCGGGGCCTCCGCGTTGGCTTGGGGTGGTGTGGTGGGCGAGGTCCAGGGCCAGCAGCAGCAGCCCCGGGCCCAACAGCACCAGCAGCCACTCCGGCTCGCCCGCGCCCCCCGCGAGCGCGCAGCCCAGCACGCTGCAGGGCGCCGGGGGGCGCGCGCCGCCCGGCGGGGAGGCCCGGCCCACCCTGCTCGGCCTGCGGCCGTCCGCCGCCCTGGCCTGGGGCAGCGGGCTGCAGCGCGCGCGCAGCACGGCCCCGGGCAGGCGGCCGCCGCAGACCGCGGCGCGGAGGTCGCCCGCCGGCTCGGCGCCGACGCAGTAGGCCCAGCGCCCGCCTGGCGAGGCGGCCGCCGCCTCCGCGCCGGGGGCCCAGCAGGCGGCGTAGCTGGCCCACGCGGGGCGGCTGTCGCCGCGCTCGTCCTGCCAGGGCGACGCAGGCCACACCAGGAACGTGAGGCTTCCCCCTCACGGAGCCCCTCCCCCGGAGAGCTCACCGGAGGTCCACGGAGGAGGTCCCAAGATCTGGGGGGGCCAGAGAGGGCCACCGAAGTCCTGTGGCCCCCCATCCTCAGGCAACCTCGATGACATCTTGCACCGCGTCATTCTCCGCGTCGGATCCCCATCCCATCCATGCCGAGCGTCGAGCCCGCATCGAAACCGCGCCGGCATCCCGCCGAGTCTGCGCTGAGCTCGCGCCGGATGCAGCCAGAGACTGCCCTTCGACGACGCAGGACAGGCGGGGCCCACCGTGAGGAAACGCAAGTGATGCTCAGAGGTCGAAGCCTCGCTGTGCCTGCCGCTCTGACCGCCCGCGGGCCTCGGGCGCCCCGCCCGCGGCGGCGCCCTGCTGCCGCGCGCCGCCGCCCAACAGCTCCGCCATCCCGCGGGCCGCTCCCGCGGCTCCCCCGCGCTGGGCCCCGCTTGGGCCTGGCCACGGCACCACGGCAGGCACATACAAGATCCTGCGCCCAGAAGCGTTTCCACCCCTTGGGGGCACACCCTTTACTTCCGCCGCCTTCCGCCGACTTCGTGAATCCTGAGCCCAGAAGGGTTTTCGTCCCTCGGGGGCACATCTTCTACTTCCGCCGCCTTCCGCCGAGCTTCCGCCGGCAGAGGCGGTCTCGTTTCACTTCCGCCGGCCTTCCGCAGCCCTTCAGCCGCCTTCCGTCGCGGATGACATCTCGTTCTATCCTCGAAGGCCGTTTTTGGAGCGCCCCACATACGATAAGACATCATGCTACAAAAAGCCTCTGCGCAAAGAACGAGGGGTCCTGAAACGTGTCCCAGGGCTTCTGTGGGCGCCTGGGGCCATCGGGGGACAAGAGATCCCCGTGGGGCAACCTCGGCGGTGGACAAACCTCCCTTTAATAAACCTCACTTTAGTGGGAACGGCCTGGGACCAAAACCGACGGACCTGGACCCGCAAAAACGATGGCCCCGACGCCCTCTCGCGAACAGCAAAAGGCCAATTCCTCAATCGACGAGTCAGGGTAGGAGGTCTGTCCACCCCCGAAGAGAAAGAGGAGTCCTAAACGTGTCCCAGAAATTCTGTGGGCGCCTTGGGGCCATCGGGGGACGAGACAAACTCCCGTGGGGCAACCGTTGGTAGGCGTTGTTGTTGTTGTTGTTGTTGTTGTTGTTGTTGTTGTTGTTGTTGTTGTTGTTGTTGTTGTTGTTGTTGTTGTTTTTGTTGTTGTTGTTGTTGTTGTTGTTGTTGTTGATCTCTCACTTCTGAGAAAAAAATATTGTTGATCCCCCCGTCCGGTGCACATTGTTTTTTCGATTGAAGTGCCCTTCCTGGGGCTCGCGCCCTGTTTTTTATCAGGGAATGTCTTGATGGTCAAACTGTGGCGTTGGCCCCCGGTTTACAAGAACAGCGGCACCCGCCTGATACTTCCTCACAATTAATTGAAGAATCGCGCTCTCGCTTGGGACTTCTTTGCAATCCCACCAGCCCTTTGGGCGTGAGTGGTTTAGGGAGCTCTCTCTGTTCTCAACCCCCCTTCTTCCCCTTCGGGGAGGGGTTTACCCCTCCCCCTACCCCCTCCGCCTGGACCTGGAGAAGGGGTTTCGCGGGTGGTTGGAGGGGTCTTTTTCGACTCCTGTGAGGGCTAAAAAAAAACTACCCTCACGAGGATTCTGGCCCCGACGGGGGGAGGGAGATAGGCCCCTCTCCTCTTCTTTGAAGCCAGAATCATTGATTTTACTACGGTTTTGGCCCCATTTTGGCCTCCTGAGGGGGCCGCGCTCATCTTCCTTCATAGCAAAATCATTGATTTTACAAAGATTTTGGGCTCATTTTGTCCTTCTCAGGGGGCAGCGCTCCTTTGCGCTTCTGAGGAGGTCGCAAGAGGCCCCAAGATGGCCCCAAGAGGCCCCCAGGAGGCTCCCAAGAGGCCTCCAAGAGGCCCCCAAGAGGCCCCCAAGAGGCCCCAAGAGGCCCCCAAGAGGCCCCCAAGAGGCCCCCAAGAGGCCCCAAGAGGCCCCAAGAGGCCCCCAAGAGGCCCCCAAGAGGCCCCCAAGAGGCCCCCAAGAGGCCCCAAGAGGCTCCAAGAGGCCCCCAAGAGGCCCCACGAGGAGCCCGAACGACTCACACCAGGACGAGGGGCCCGAACGACTCACACCACGAAGAGCCCGAACGACTCACACCACAAGGAGGGGCCCGAACGACTCACACCAGGACGAGGCGCCCGAACGACTCACACCACGAGGAGCCCGAACGACTCACACCACGACGCGGGCCCCGAACGACTCACACCACGAGGAGCCCGAACGAGTCACACCAGGAGGAGGGGCCCGAACGACTCACACCAGGATGAGGGGCCCGAACAACTCACACCACGAGAAGCCCGAACGACTCACACCAGGACGAAGAGCCCGAACGACTCACACCACGAAGAGCCCGAACGACTCACACCAGGAAGAAGGGCCCGAACGACTCACACCAGGACGAGAAACCCCAAACGACTCAAATCACGAGGAGCGCTTTCTCTCCCTCCTCCTCCGCCTCGTCCTTCTCCCGCTCCCCCCACAAGGAGGATGTACAAGGAGGCGGGAGGAAGGAGGAACAGGGGAGATATGCGGGGCCAAGCGGACACACGCCTGAAAAACACGACTCCCAGCATGCTTCGCAAGAGTTGCTGCTGTGAGATGGGCTGGTGGGGATACGCTAAGCGTAAAGAATTTATCACCGGATCGCGGCTCCCGCTTAATACTTCCTCACGATTCATTGAAGAATCGCACTCTCGCTTTGGACTTCGTCGCAACTTACCACCAAATCGCGGCTCCCGCCTTACACCTTTTTCTCAATTTATTCAGATGCCGCTCCTCGACACTCAAGAATCGCGCTCCCGCTACATATTGTCTGGCGGTTCAAGCAGAATTTACGCTTCAACGACCCACCCGCTCGACCCGCCCGTCTGGGCCTGCCCGCCCGACCAGCCCGTTAGGGACTGCAGTCGCCGCTCGCTCCATTGTGCTATTCCTCAATTCTTCGCATTCCGCCCACTCCTCCCCAGGCCACCCCATCCCACCCCAACAATCTCCACCCCTTCCCGCTCGCATTCCGCATTTCTCCCAAATTATTCCCAATCCCTCCTCCAGATTCCTCCGTGCGCCCCCCGCTCCTCCGCACTCCTCCCGGTTCCTCTTTTCCACTCCTTGCCGCTCCTCATCCTGGGACCCTACTCTTGTCCACTCCATCCCAATCGACTCCACATCCCCGCGCTCCTCTCGACACGGTTGCAATTCTCACTATCCTTCCGCCCCGCTCTCCCAACATCCCGCTTCTTCTCAGGGTTCCACGAAATTTGTTTCTGACACCAGTTCGCAGCTGTACGTCCCCCCGTGGGGGTATCCACGATATGTTCTTTCAAGGGTGTGGTACGTGGTGCTGTTTATGGCGCGACCCATGGCGAAACTTAATCTTAACCTTTGTTGGGGTGGCTGGCGCAAGCCATGGCGCAAGCTGAATCGCCACTCGCACCGCAAATCATCGTCCCCCCTCCTCCTTGCCCCTCCCCTCCCTTCCTCTGATCCCTTCGACTTCATTCTCCCCCGTTACCTGTTACCCTTCGTTTTCAAGGGCTTCACAAACCAGACGTGGCAAAGAATGAATATACCCCCCCAAAGGGGGTACGATCGAAGACGAAGCGGGCGGGTGCCCAGGGTTTGGGATGTGCATATTGAACAACACGCGAGCAGATAAAAGCGAACAGTATTTAAATGCTTGTTCTTGTTGTTGTTGTTGCTGCTGCTGCTGCTGTTGTTGTTGTTGTTGTTGTTGTTGTTGTTGTTGTTGTTGTTGTTGAACATTATTAATTCTAAAGAATAATTATTGTTGGGCCCCCTGGTGCACGCCCCCCCGCCGCGCCTAGGCCGCAGCTACATTTTCATCATTTTCGTGAGGAAGCCTCAGGTAATTCGATGTGATCAAGATCCGGTTGTTTTGTTCCCCCCCGCTTTCCCTTGCAAAAACACTATAAAATGACATTTCTTGTTCTAATATAATCAAATTTCAAGAATCCCTTGCAAAAAATAAGGTAAAGTGGACATTCGCGCGCGCAAGACGAAATCCTTCCAAAACCTTAGTGTTCGGAGCGATTTTAACATAAAAACATCAAAAAACCAATGGTTTTTCAACAAAAAAATGTCAAAATTTCATCCCGCGCGCTCTTGCGGATTCGTAGGAAACCCAACACTTTTTAAACATTTCTGTCAAACGGGCTTTTGCGAGCAACTTTTTCGAACTTCTGCGACAACGGTTGCGCACCTGCCAGGGCCATCATCCCTGTCAAATAATACCATGCGGGACACATTCGTTTTTTCTTCGCGCGCGCACGCCGAAATCTCCAAAAACCATTGGGTTCTTAAGAATTTTACCACCGCGCATCATAAAATCACACGAATCGCACCGTAGGTCCTCGAAAAACACCTGCACGACTTTTCAAAATTTCCACCCGCGCGCGCTGTCTGCTCTCTGTCTCTCTCTCTGTCTCTCTGTATTATGTATTGTATGGCACAATTGCACCATGCTGGGCACATGCGCGCCCCGAATAAGTGACCAAGTTCTGTGGGTGTGTACCCCGCGCCAGTGTAGTAGCCACGGTCGTCCGCACGCCACGAAGTGAAGTGTCCCAACGTCATAGGGCGGGAAGCTGGGTTTGGGTGGTCGCGAAGAGTCGTTTGGATATTTGGTAGAGCTTGTAATGCCCCCCCACGAAGTGGGGGTATTGCCTGGTGTCGTATGAAAACCCTGGCACTGGGGAGAACACCACGCGTTCGGGTAAAATGATTGTTGTTGTTGTTGTTGTTGTTGTTGTTGTTGTTGTTGTTGTTGTTGTTGTTGTTATTGGATGTAAGCTACTAAGCAATTACTATTGTTGGACACCTTAAAGGCGCTCTGGCGCTCTCGCCGAAGCGCCAACTACATTTTCATTGAAAATTATCCCGGCAAAGCAACCTAACAGCGATGTGTAGGAGCATATCTGGAAGCATCCCCCTTAAGATTCAGATGAGAATCCAGTTGTAGAGTTCTGCTGTTCTCGCAGTCGTAGTCGCATTCGCGATGACAGTCGCAGTGGCCTGCATGCAGCCTCAGCCTCAGCCTGCCTCAGCATGCCTCAGCCTCAGCCTCAGCCTGCCTCAGCCTCAGCCTCAGCCTGCTCCTGCATCAGCCTCAGTCTGCCTGCAGCCTCGGCCTCAGCCTCAGCCTGCCTCAGCCTGAGCCTGCCTCAGCCTCAGCCTCAGCCTCAGCCTGCCTCAGCATCAGCCTGCCTCAGCCTCAGCCTCAGCCTGCCTCAGCCTCAGCCTCAGCCTGCTTCAGCCTCAGCCTCAGTCTGCCTTCAGCCTCGGCCTCGGCCTCAGCCTGCCTCAGCCTCAGCCTGCATCAGCCTCAGCCTCAGCCTCAGCCTGCCTCAGCATCAGCCTGCATCAGCCTCAGCCTCAGCCTGCCTCAGCCTCAGCCTCAGCCTGCTTCAGCCTCAGCCTCAGTCTGCCTTCAGCCTCGGCCTCAGCCTCAGCCTGCCTCAGCCTCAGCCTGCATCAGCCTCAGCCTCAGCCTCAGCCTGCCTCAGCCTCAGCCTCAGCCTCAGCCTCAGCCTGCCTCAGCCTCAGCCTCAGCCTGCTTCAGCCTCAGCCTCAGTCTGCCTTCAGCCTCGGCCTCAGCCTCAGCCTGCCTCAGCCTCAGCCTGCATCAGCCTCAGCCTCAGCCTCAGCCTGCCTCAGCATCAGCCTGCCTCAGCCTCAGCCTCAGCCTGCCTCAGCCTCAGCCTCAGCCTGCTTCAGCCTCAGCCTCAGTCTGCCTTCAGCCTCGGCCTCAGCCTCGGCCTGCCTCAGCCTCAGCCTCATCAGCCTCAGCCTCAGCCTCAGCCTGCCTCAGCCTCAGCCTCAGCCTGCCTCAGCCTCAGCCTCAGCCTGCCTCAGCCTCAGCCTCAGCCTGCCTCAGCCTCAGCCTCAGCCTGCTTCAGCCTCAGCCTCTGCCTTCAGCCTCGGCCTCAGCCTCAGCTGCCTCAGCCTCAGCCTGCAGCCTCAGCCTCAGCCTCAGCCTGCCTCAGCATCAGCCTGCCTCAGCCTCAGCCTCAGCCTGCCTCAGCCTCAGCCTCAGCCTGCTTCAGCCTCAGCCTCAGTCTGCCTTCAGCCTCGGCCTCAGCCTCAGGCTGCCTCAGCCTCAGCCTGCATCAGCCTCAGCCTCAGCCTAAGCCTGCCTCAGCATCAGCCTGCCTCAGCCTCAGCCTCAGCCTGCCTCAGCCTCAGCCTCAGCCTGCTTCAGCCTCAGCCTCAGTCTGCCTTCAGCCTCGGCCTCAGCCTCAGCTGCCTCAGCCTCGGCCTGCATCAGCCTCAGCCTCAGCCTCAGCCTGCCTCAGCATCAGCCTGCCTCAGCCGCAGCCTCAGCCTGCCTCTGCCTCAGCCTCAGCCTCAGCCTCCCTTCAGCCTCGGCCTCAGCCTCAGCCTGCCTCAGCCTCAGCCTGCATCAGCCTCAGCCTCAGCCTCAGCCTGCCTCAGCCTCAGCCTCAGCCTCAGCCTGCCTCAGCCTCAGCCTCAGCCTGCTTCAGCCTCAGCCTCAGTCTGCCTTCAGCCTCGGCCTCAGCCTCAGCCTGCCTCAGCCTCAGCCTGCATCAGCCTCAGCCTCAGCCTCAGCCTGCCTCAGCATCAGCCTGCCTCAGCCTCAGCCTCAGCCTGCCTCAGCCTCAGCCTCGCCTGCTGCAGCCTCAGCCTCAATCTGCCTTCAGCCTCGGCTTCAGTCTCAGCCTGCCTCAGCCTCAGCCTGCATCAGCCTCAGCCTCAGCCTCAGCCTGCCTCAGCCTCAGCCTGCATCAGCCTCAGCCTGCTTCAGCCTCAGCCTCAGCCTGCATCAGCCTCAGCCTGAGTCTGCCTTCAGCTTCGGCCTCAGCCTCAGCCTGCCTCAGCCTGCCTCAGCCTCAGCATCAGCCTGCCTCAGCATTCAAAATGTAGCCAGGGAATGGAATTCTGGGAACTCGAAGAACACGAAGTGGCCTACAGTTTGCTCCGGGCATTCAAAATCATACCCAGGAATGGAGTTCTGGGAAGTCCAAGAGCACGAAGTGGCCTACAGTTGGCTCCGGGCATCCAAAATGTGGCCCGGGAATGGAGTTCTGGGAACTCGAAGACCACGAAGTGGCCTACAGTTGGCTCCGGGCATCCAAAATGTGGCCCGGGAATGGAGTTCTGGGAACTCGAAGACCACGAAGTGGCCTACAGTTGGCTCCGGGCATCCAAAATGTGGCCCGGGAATGGAGTTCTGGGAACTCGAAGAGCACGAAGTGGCCTACAGTTGGCTCCGGGCATTCAGAATGTGGCCCGGGAATGGAGTTCTGGGAGGTCGAAGAATGGAGTTCTGGGAGGTCGAAGAGCACGAAGTGTGTGACTGTTTGCGAAAAACGAGGTTCCCCGGCAATCCCCAACGGCCCCCCAACGGCCCCCCAACTCGTCCCCAACGGCTGCCCAGACCCCCCTGTGGAGTAATGTGCTGCTCTCTTTTTACACCACTAGAAACCTATCAGTCTTCGCTGTTAGGTAATAAAGCTCACGCTCGAGCGGTTTGGGGGGCCGCCCAAACCGGCCCCCCAACAACAACGCTCCCGCTCGAGACTCCCTCTTTTTTACTCAGGGTTGGTGTTTTTGCTCGCCGCCGAAAGCCGCCGTCCTAACAAAACCAGCGCTCCCGCTCGAGATTTCCTCTCGTTTTACCTTGGACTGGCGCGCTAGTCTTTCTCTAATCGGCGCCGCCCCCAGCAAAGACAACGCTCCCGCTCGAGGCTTCCTCCCTTTTTTACTCAAAACGGTGCTCCTGCTCGCCGCCGAAAACTGCCGCCCCGACAAAACCAGCGCTCCCGCCCGAAACTTCCTTTCGTTTTACGCTGGAGTGGCGCCCAACTCTTTTTTTGAATTGGCGCCGCTTTCAGCAAGAACAACGCTCCCGCTCGAGATTTCCTCCCTGTTTCCTGAAGACGTTGCTGTTCCTCGCCGCCGACAACCCCCGTCCCGACAAAACCACGGCTCCCGCTCGATGCTTCCTCCCCTGTTGCTCAAGGCGGTGTTCCTCCTCGCCGCCGAAAGCCGCCGCCCCGACAAAACCAGCGTTCCCGCCCGAAAGTTCCCTCCGTTTTACGCTGGACTGGCGCCCTACTCTCTTCAGCAGTGGCGCCGCTCCCAACAACAACAGCAGCCCTGCTCGAGACTTCCTCCCTTTCGATTCAGGGCCAGGTCCTTGCCTCAGCGCCGACAGCCCTCATCCCCACCAAGGCAATCCTGTCGTTCGATACCTCCTTGTGCTTTACCTTTCGCTGAAGTTCCACAGGCGGTCTCGCATCGGCGCAGCAAGGCGCGGATGTGTTAAAATTCCTCGGAGGAGGTGTTTGCAAGACCAGATTGGGCGGGAGAGCTGGGAATGGGAATTACGGACCCCGCTATAGAGCAAGAGCTCCCCATTACGTGGATGGTTATCATGATGGTCGCATGCTTCGCGTGGAAACATCGCGCGTGAGGGTAAACTGGTTGTTGTTGCTGCTGCTGCTGTTGTTGTTGTTGTTGTTGGTGGTGGTGGTGGTGGTGGTGGTGGTGGTGGTGTGTGTGTGTGTGTGTTGTGTGTGTGTGTGTGTGTGCTTTCTCCCCCTCCCTCCTCCCCTCTCCCTCCCCCTCCCTCCCTGTCTCCCTCTCCCTCCCTCTCCCCTCCCCTCTCCCTCCTTCCCCCTGCCCATTGTGGCCCCGCATTCTATGCCCTTCGTGGCCCCCGCTCGCAGTCGCCCTTCGTGGCTCCATACGCATGCCCTTCGTAGCCCCGCTGTCGCCATTCGTGGCCCCTTTGCTGCCCTCAGTCCTTCGTGGCCCCCGCTCGTTCGCGCCCGTCGTGGCCCCATATGCATGCCCTTCGTGGCCCCGCTGTCGCTCTTCGTGGCCCCCTCTCTGTCGGTCGTGGCCCAGTTTCTGCCCTCAGCGGCCCCGTCGCCGCCCTCTGTGGCCCCGGATTAATTGCCCTTCGTGGCCCCCGCTGGCTCGCGCCCTTCGTGGTCCCATACGCATGCGTTTCGCCGCCCCGCTGTCGCCATTCGTGGCCCCCTCGCTGCCCTTCGTGGCCCGCTTTCTGCGCTCAGTGGCCCCGCTGTCGCCCTTTCTGGCCCCATATATGCATGCCCTTCGTGGTCCCCGCTCGTTCGCGCCCGTCGTGGCCCCATATGCATGCCCTTCGTGGCCCCGCTGTCGCTCTTCGTGACCCCCTCTCTGCCGGTCGTGGCCCCGTTTCTGCCCTCAGCGGCTCCGTCGCTGCCCTCTGCGGCCCCCTATACGTATGCCCTTCGGTCTCCCCCGTTATCTGTTACCCTTCGTTTTCAAGGGCTTCACCAGCCACACGTGGC
>CAUYUJ010015443.1:90000-175000 GCA_963575745.1 Prorocentrum cordatum
CCCAAGGAGTGATGTGGAGTGATGGACATATAGAATGGAGCGAGGAGTACTAGCAGAAGTCCGTTGCCATGGCATGCCTTTTCCCACATGCGCTGACAACTGGTCGCAATGCGATGGTCTTGCTGTCACACATTGTTGAAACGCTTCGCGTACGTAAGAACTCAACGTTTGTCATCCCAACTTCTTGTAGTCCCAACTTCTTTACGGCCGTTTCAAAGAAACCAACATCTGGTCCATATCTTCGCCCAGTGTCAGAATCCGGGTTGGATGTCAAATGTCTGACCGCAGAGGGGCCAAGCGAAGTTTTGTCGCAAGCAGGCGATCTCTTCAGCAGCGGCGTGGTATCTTGCCGCAAATCGGAGCTTCGCGTTCCGCAGCGCGTTGAAACTATTCAACAATAGAGGCTGCATCTAAAGTGCCGATGTTGGCGCTGAGCGAAGCACTTGAGAAAGAATGGCTACGATAACTGGAGCACTAGAGCAGATGAGTGAAACTCCATTCGCCATTCACGTGGATTTTTCGAGGCGGGTCGTTTGCTTGTGGGCCCCAGGATCCGAGATAGGTCCAGGGAGGCCCCAGCTCAGAGAAAATGGTTGTTCATTTTTTAAGAACGCTGACCTGAGATCCGACGTCGCGAAAAACCACTATCAAAACCATCGGCCCCATATTTCTGCAACATGTCTCGAAACGGAGAAATCCGTGAGGGTCCTTGGGCCCGAAACCCGGCGAACACACCCGCAGTGATGCGACGCCCAGATCTCAGGGGGAACCTGCCGCCACTTTACAACTGGTGCCCCTCCTGGGACTCGCGTGGCCTCGCGAAGCCCCCTGTCTTCCGCGCCCGCCCCTCGGCCGGCTCTTCCTCCCGCGCCGTGTTTTGTTGTGACGGCCCCGCGGCCTGGCGAGAGGGCTCCCGGAGGCCGAAGATCGCGGAAGCGACCTCCTCCTCCGCCCTGCCTTTCTCTCGAGGCGGTGCGCGTCTGGGACATGTACCGCCCCTTTCTGATCTTTGCTGGGCAGATGTTCCACCACCACTGCCATATGTAGGACGGGGGAGAAGAAGGGAAGATGGAGAGGTCCTCCTCCTTCTCAAGCTCCTCCTCCTCCTCCTGCTCCTCCTCCTCCTCCTCCTGCTCCTCCTCCCTTTCCCACCTATGGTGGTGGTGGTGGAAGATTGGCCCATCAGATTTCCAGATTTTTTCAGCATGGTCCGTATAGCCTTTGATTCTCGAGCGAATGTCTGCCTCTGGATGCCGGTTCTCGGCCCTGGGCCACTGAAACGACGGTCCGGGACGCAAAACGGGCCCGCGGCCCACGTGTTGAGAGAAGCCCGGCGCCGGATGTCCTGGAGCTCGGCCATCCGGAAGTGCTCCAAGGAAACATCCGCCAGCGAGTGCTCCACGGAAGCTTCTCACCTCTCGATGGCCCTTGGGGCCAGCTGAAACTCTGGGGCACCTCCCGAGTTCAATTTGGACGGAGCATGCGCGTCTACAGTTTCGTATAGCATGGTGTCTCTCCTTTCAGCATTATCTTCCTCCGCGGCTTTCGCCATATTCTCCTCCTAATCATATTTCCTCATACTTCTCCTCCTCTGTCTTCTTGATCCTTGGCCTCCTTCTCCTAATCATTGTTCCTCTTCTTCGCTTCCCCGTTCTCCTTACGTGTGCTCCTCCGCCTCCTGCTCGTTATCGTCGTCCCCCCTCGTCCTTCTCAACTCCACCTCCCGCCTCCTCCGCCTCCTCCGCCTCCTCCTCCTCCTCCTCCTCCTCCTCCTCCTTCTGTAGCAGGTGTGCTCCCCCCATCATGAGACAATGCGCGCGAATGGGGAGCTGCGGGTTAGCGCCGGCATGATGGGCTTGTCCGTGACAATGTCCGCGAAGACAACCTCAAAGGGCTCGTCGTTGACTGCCATCGAGAGCACTGCGCAGAGGAGGGATGCATAACGCATTGCCAGGTCGATCCTATACCCTTGAGGGAGCAGGCGAGGAGGAGGTTGAGGACTAGAGCAGCCTCAAGATTTACCTGCGATGCTGCAGCAAGCTGTCCCGCCCACGTCCCTCAGCAGCCCTTGCAATCACAACTTTGCACTGCGCGAAGCGCCTCCGTTGGAAGACGGGGCCCGCAACTCAAACGGGGGATCCATTCTGAAAAAGGAACGGCGCTCCACCCTTCGCGCGATAAGAACTGCGACAAGGCGGGGGCAAATACAGCAACTGTCCAACGACAACTCCGCTGGGAAACGGAACCACCCCACATCCATGAAGCTGCTGCATGGTTTTAAAGTTCTGGTCGTAAAATCTAGAGAAGTCTAAATCGACAACGGCACCTTGTAAAGAAGCCGCCCTCCCTGGATGAAACTCTCGCACCATGCTGTACATCGAATATTTGTCGAAAACCTCTCTGGAGAGCTTCGTTTTGAGAAAGAACCGCCGTCCATCCGTGTGCCCTTTTGAAATGCAGGTGCGCGGCCCCATGGCGAGAACCCGTGTACTTGCTGAGAAATGCTTAAGAGGAGTGTGTGCGACGCCAATGCGACCGCCCAATCTTGAAAATAACCCGCCCTCCGTGCGCGTAGCTATTCTTT
This sequence comes from Prorocentrum cordatum, assembly GCA_963575745.1. Classification (NCBI taxonomy): domain Eukaryota; class Dinophyceae; order Prorocentrales; family Prorocentraceae; genus Prorocentrum; species Prorocentrum cordatum. Next base: position 92,585 of record CAUYUJ010015443.1, read on the forward strand.
GTTGTCGGACGAAACTGCGCGGCACCAACACGTCAATCCACTTTAGAAAACCGGTAACCCTCCATCCGTATAGCTGCTTGGACAATTTAACGCGGTGCTCGCGGCACCAATGCGAAAACCCCCTTTTGAAAACCGCCCATGCAACTGTTTGCAATTTCATGCTTCACCAGCGTACCAAGTGAGGAAATATTAAGTTCTTGAAGGCATGCCCCGTTCTAACGACACATCTGGTAGTGCGAGAGGGAGGAGTTATTTACTAGTACGAGGGGCTTCGGAGGGAAGCTGAAGACGAGCAGGAGGAAGGCTGACCGCTCTCCAGCCCCTCCCCAAAAACAGCAGAAAAGAACCAAACATCCTCTCCCTTTTCGCATCCTCCTTCTCCCTTTCTCCATCCTCCCTCCTCCTTCTCCTCATGCTCCTTCTCGTCGTCGACCTCCTCTTCATCTTCCTTCTCCCTCCTCACTCCTACCTTCTCCGTCTCCTCCACTTCATCCCCCCATCTCTTCCTCCCTGTACAACCTGCGACGTCGCGTCATTCAAGGCAATCAAATGGACAACCTTGCGGCCTAGCAGCAACAAACACTTCTCCACTATGCCAATATAGTCAAATCCTGCATAGCCCAGGGCCCGGACAGTTCGTGGCTGGTGGTAAGAATACTTACTGCAAGGGCCAGGGGGGTGGGGGGGTCAAACGCTGCTTTGATCTCCCTTGGAGTTTCCATCGTTTGGAATTCCAGAGGTGGCTGGCGTCTGAAGGGTAGCACTTCTGTTGAACTGTTAGCTGTTACATTTGCTTGGTGCCCCCATTGCACATACAACAATACGGGGTGCTACTGTTTCGGCACCGATCTGTTTTTGCTGGTCCTGTGGCCCAAAGGCGGCTCCAGCATGCCGAAATTGAGGGACAACGCCGGGAGTGAACAAGATCAGTACGCCAGAGGTCTGGACCCTGGGGAGCGGCCAAGAGGGGGGTGTCCAAGAGGGGGGGGGGTGCAAATCATGACCGGCGGCATGTGCGCGGCCCAGCGGGGGGGCCAGAGACGTAATGAAATAAGAAGAGGCGCCATGAAATCTGGGGAAATATCATGACCCCCGCCATGATATCCACCCCCCCCCTAGTCATCACACCCCTCTTTTCCGCCCCCGAGACCCTCAACACGGCGGGGATCCTCGTATAGCTGCTAGTCGGCCGCGCAGGCTGGGAAAGAGCTAACACATTCGCAGATACATCTTCCTCCCTCGTTGTATCGTGTGGGAGACAGTTGATGTAGGGATGTGACGATACAGGTTCGTTTTACTCGCTCAACTGCTGCAGTCCAGTTGACAGATCTTGAGCCAAGTAGCGACGGATGCTTTGCCCGTCCTGCTCTCTATGGCAGATTTGCCGCAAGAGCGCTGCAAGAAATTATATGTTACAACATACTACAAGTACAAGGGGCGAGAAAGGATGCGCGATCATCGTGGCGCCTGTGCGTGCCTTCGCACGCTCTTGTCGCACCGGCAATCTCACGGTCGCACCAGCAGACAGACGGTCGCACCAGCAGACAGGTGACGCCACAGCGTCGCGCGCTTCGGGGAGGTTGCTCAGGTTCTAGCGGAGGAGGGGATACACAAGAAAGAGAGATAGAGAAAGAGATTATGCTACAACGTGCTTTGGCGACAGAGCACTCGTCCCGTGACACCCGAGGGCGGGGGGACGTTGAGCAACCATCCAGTGACACCCGAGGGCGGATGGACGGTCGCTCAGTAGTGCAAGGCTGCTGCTACGTGCTGCTCACTCAGAAACGCTCCATGATACAAATCATGCTGACATTTGTATCGTCACATGTTTCGGGGGTCTCTACGCACTCCCCCTGATCTGGTGCTCAAAGTGCCGGATCATATGGTAGAGAACCCATTCAAGCCGCCTTTGGCTTCTCTGTTGCACCAGGCGTCCAGCATGGCGGAGGGTACTCTCCCCGCATCGCCTTCCGGATGTTCTCCAACACATCCGTGCTGGCAAGTTTTGTCAAGGCGTCTGAGACCATAGTCTTGGTCGGCTCGTGTCCGAGAAGAAGTCTGCCCTTGAGGAGTTCTTCCTGGATCCTGGAAGCCCTGACCCCGAAGTACCGGGTGCGCCAATTCGACCCCTGCTCCGCGATCGCCAGGGCGGCGTCGTTGTCCAGCAGAAGCTTGATTGGCTCCAACTCGATACCCCATTCCTCGACTAACGCCCGGATGCCTTCGACGATCTGCCACGCGAGCGCTGCTGCACCTAGCTCCGCCTCTGCTGTGCTGGGAGAGCTGACAGTCTGGCGCGACGAGCGCCACAGCAGCGGAGCTCCTGCCCAACTCAGGAAAGCACCTGACTGAGCTCTGGTACTCATTCCTGCATAGCCAGCGTCTGACCAAGCTACCAAAGAAGCCTCATTTCCACCGCTGGGCAGAAATAGCCCACAGTCACGTGTACCCTTAAGGTATCGCAAGATTTTCTTCGCCAGCTGCTCGCTCCACTCGGCGTGCTTGCTCAGGGCGGAGGCTAACAGGCTGGTGAAATAGGCGAGGTCAGCCCGTGTTCTTGTGGATAGCCAATTAAACTCTCCTGCGTAACTCTGAAGCTCGCGAAGTTTGTCTTGACCTGGCTGGTCCTCCTCTCCCGGGGGGTCCATGGTGACTGTGTTCAACGCCTTCGCATCGGACATACCATGCTTCTCAAGGATCATATCAATGAAGTGCTTCTGGTGGATGACAATCCCATCGGCGAGCCGCTGGATCTGGAGGCCAAGAAACGTGATCTCGGTGCCAGCCTCAAGCTTCACCTCTTGCTTCATTGTCCAGTGCTTGGCCAGGGCTTCCTTGAAGCTCGTCCGCATCTCGTCCTGCGGGCAGGCCAGCAAGAAGTCGTCTACGTAGACAATGAGCAATCCGAGCACTACATTCACGCCCTTCTCGGTTATCTTCCACACCTGACTGTCCTCAGCGCGCTGTTCGAGGCAATAAGTTTTGCCCTGAGCCTTCCAAGTAAGATTCCGGAACACCCGGTCCCGCTCTTTGCCCCAAGCCCTGGGTGCGACCCTCAAGCCGTACACTGCACGTTGTAAGACCCACACTTCTCCGGGTGCTACGAGCCCGGCTTCGACGAAGGCCTTGGGCGGATTCACCAGGACGTGGACGGTCTCAGGGAGCGGCGCGTACATGAATGCACCTGACACGTCAAGAGTGCCGAAGTCCCATCCTCGCAGGAGTCCCATACGTAATCCGGCGAGCAAGCTGGACGTCTCGGCTTGCGCTGTCCACAGGGCCTGGCTGGGGTCGTTGCGTTCGAAGTTGCCGCACACGACTGCCCGGACTCTGTAGATGCCTCCCTGCTTCTTCGTGTACACGAGCTTCATCGGCAAGGGAGGGCCATGGCGTCTCTTGTCCGCCTCTGTGGCGGTCCTGTATACATTTCGCTGAACGAAATTCTCGACGTATTCCTTCTCTGTGGCAGCGCGCCACTGCTCAGCTTCACGCCCAGTGGTCTTGCGTACTTCGGCAGCTGGGACTGTCACAGACCCCGGGCCGTCCATGAGATTGACATCGTGTTCTGTAGACAACCCATGAACAACGTCGGGAGGCACATCGACCGCCTCGCCGTGAGCTCCGGTCAGGAGCGCCCTCACGGTGACCATCCTCTCCGTCACGGAGCGTTTTTCTTTGAACCTCTTACGGCGGTGAGGCTGCATGAGGACTGATGCTCCGGGAAGTGGGTGCTCTTCGTCCTCTTCGTTCTGCTCCTCTGGTAACGCTGCCACGGCCTTCTCCGTAGCAGGCGAGTCGTCATCACCACCATCAGGTCCTGCGTGTTCTTCGTCCAGAGACTGGCCAGTGATGTGCACAAGCCCCGAGCCGCTGATCCACTCGTCCGCATCGAAATCTGTGTCAGACTCGGTGTCCGTCTGAACGGGGGCGTGGTCTGGGCTGCATGTTGTGTCTGACCAAGTGCCTCCAGTGGCTCCCACAGAAGACGGTCCTGCATGGCTGCTCGAACACTCAGACATGGCCACAGCAGCGTGCGGGAAGATCGCCAGACGCCGATGTACATCATCAGGTACCTTTTGTATTGTTATTTTTCGGTGGGAAGGTCTCCCAGGCAAACTCGCCGACGAAGCAGATGCTACTGCAGCTTGGAATGACGGGTCCTCCATAAACGGGACGATCTGTGGAGAGTTGTCGGGCTGCTCAACCAGTTCCTCTAGCCTAACAAGGACTGGAGGCGGCTTTTCTTCCACGTTCAGATCTTCAGGGGGGTGTTCGGGCAACGACTCGTCTGGCAGCACCGCTGAAGCAGGAACAGGACCTCCAGGGGCACGATTGCCTGCATGATCATGCTCTGGAAAATCCACAGCTGCAGCGTCGAAGAGTGATGCTTGTGGAGGAGGCATCGCCGCAATCGGTGTTTCGTACTCGTCCCAGCTGGCCTTGACGATGACAAGCTCGTCTTGCGTCAGCCCGGCCGTCTGGATGTTGACCTTCGGCACGACCTTCCCAGACTGGTACACCCACAGAGCATCCGGAATGTTTTCACATGGGCCAAAACACGTGGCCGGAAGCGCTCTCGGAAGGAACGCGTTGCGTGGCGCTGGCGTAAGGTTGACCATCACACGTGTACCAAAAGGCACTTTAGGCGGCCTTGCTTCTCCGGCGTCCACCCGACTGAGATGAGCTGCCGCCAAGACTGCCATGCCCCACCACCGTGTGGGGAGCCGGTTCAGGCTGAGAAGGTATCTGCTTCTGGCTTTGATGACTCCCACAGCTGACTCAGCAGTGCCATTGCTGCTGGGGTCGTACCCCTGTGTCGTAGTGAAGTGGATGGCATGGTACTTTAGATAATCAGCCAGCGCTGCATTGACGAACTCGCCGCCGCGGTCTGAATGAAGCCGATACACGATCCTATTCGGTAAGTTTCCAAATTCAGACCGTATCTGCGCCAAAATTTCTTGGATCTTGGCCGGGGCCTCGTTCTTCTTGACCAGTAGGGCCACGTAGTACAACACCTTCACATTGTCATCCGGAGGCTGGTCGGCAGCACCAGGCGGTAAGTCAGCCGCCGGCTGGGCCATGCCAGCTTCTGCCGCACCCTCACCAGGCGGCTCCTTCGGAAACTTCACCGTTAGCACAAGAAAGTAGTGTGCCGGCGAAGACCCCACCTCCTGGCCTGGCTGCGGGGTGGCCTCGTGCGGGCCGCTGAGGTCCACGCTAGCCACTCCAAGGCTCTGGGTATGGTACCGTCTGTGGTAGTGTTTCCTTTGGGCCGCCGCTTGCCAGACAGCGCCTCGTTTGTCGTAGGTTTTCGGTTGCACCGCGCCTTCTGGGAGCTCCCCCACGATCCTCGGCACTGCGGGGGCACCAGGCTGTTCTGGAGGCGGTTGTGGTGCAGCCTGTGGTTCCTGTGGTGGTGCAGCTTGTAGTGCTTGAGGTGGTAGTTCCTGTTGTGGTGGAGCCTGTTGTAGTGGATCCTGCACTTCGTTCCTCTGCTCCCCCTGTCGCCGCCGATGCCAACCCGAAGCGCGGCTTGTGTTGGTTCAGCCACGGGTCGACCAGCCTTGTCCAGACATGCAGGTGGCCACGTTGCGCCGCCACTGTCTTCAAGCTGTCCAGAGCTGCGCTGATGGAGTCGACTTTTCGGGATACTCCCTCGTCTGTCCAGCAACCGGAGGTGGACAAATTCTGCCCCCCCTCCTCCAGATTCATTCGCGGGCGGCCCGATGGCGAAAGACTCCCCCCATCGGCGGTGGTCAGGGGTACTTCGTTGAGGATGTCGTCGCAGAACTCGTCCGGGTAGGATGCTGATTGCGCTGTCCTGGACCCTCCGGGGCCAGAACCACGAAGGTGCAGGTGGGCATGTGACCCGTCACACAGCACATCTTGCTGCTGCGACTGGTTCGACTAGAGCTCCGTCCCCTTGCGTATCGGATAGCCTTCAATCGTAGCTCCGCGTTGGCATTGATCGACTCGTCTCTTGGACCTGCCAAGGCCCGAAAGAAATCTGAGCGGCGATTCGGCGGAGTCGAATATGTCCGAGAAAGCAGGGTTCTCCAGTACATATTTCCTGTCCAAGAGTGTCTGCACGAAGCAGCACATTCCAATGAACTGTAATACTGGGAGCTCCGACTGGCGCATGGCAGAGCGCACTTCTGGTGCGAGGCCCCTCGCGTTCGCGCCCCACGGGTGGCAGTTGGGAGCTGCAAAGAGCATTGCTACTCCGATGAACAGCAGCGCGTGCAGCAAATGCACCTGGTCAACGAAGCGGGACAAATTCCAGCCATACCTGTAGTCGACTGGTGGCATATGCGCAACTCCTTGTGCGCGAGCCCTGGTCGACAAGTTGCTGGATCCTGAACACCATTCCCACAAAGGGAACTTCGGCCCCTCCCCGTGACACCCGAGGGCGGGAGGGAGGAACCACCTCGTGACACCCGAGGGCGGGGAGGTGTCCGAATGTGGTTTTGGGTCTGAATCGGCAGGCCTTCGCTCGAGCAGAGTCTGCGCCTGTTGCTCCCCCGGCTGGCACTTCTCCTCAAACCAGTCGGTGAAGGAGTCCGGGCCGACGTGCTCGGAGGTGTCCTGGTAGTACCTGTCCGGGATGCACTTGTACTTCCTCACCATCTGGGTGACCGTCTTGCTGTCCACCTCGCCTTCGAGATGCTTCAGCGAATCGCGGATATCCCGTGTAGTAAGGGCCATCGTGCGCGCCACGCGGGCGCTGCTGACTACCGGAACAGTCGGTTTCCCATCCCTGCCTGGAGCGTCTTTGTTGGGAAGGTCCTTGAACAAGCGTTTGAATCCTCGCACTGATATGTACGGCAAGCAGCCCCACATATGCACCTCCACATTGTTGCCCTTGGGCGTCTTCAAGTAGGAGGAACCAATGGCGTACTCGCAGCCGCGCGTCCATAGCCATCCCAATGGCAGAAGGTCGAAGTTGTCATCACCAGCCCTCTTCTCCACCCTGCAGATGGGGACGCCCTTCGGCCCCTGTCCTGTCTGGCACGGGCAGCTCCCCCAGGCGAGTTTCAAGGAGTCGGTCCAGCTGGAGGTCTCCTTGCTCGGCTCCTGGTGCACCAGGTGAACGTTGGCCCAGCTGTCCAGGCCGACCGCGCCCAGCGGGAACTTGTCTGCTTCAGGGCCGGCAGCGGCCGCGATGCAAGACTTGCTGGTGGAGCCCGGGCCCTTGTTGCCGTCGTAACCCTTGCCCCCGCCGTCTTTCTTCCCTTTCGTTTTGCCTTTACCGCCCTTGTCTTGGGCAGCCTTCTGTTGAGCTTCGTCCCGTCTCTTGCGGTACTCCGTCCAGTTCTTGTCGAAGTCAGGGTCTTTCCCACCGCCAGGGGCCGTGCACTCTTTCGTGCTGTGGCCCTCTTCTCCACATATGAAACACCGATTCGCATTGGTAGGGATTCCCTCGTGCTTGAAGAAGCAGTTGATGCCTCGACTGCAGGACCCCTTTTTCCAATTGCGGCACTCCGGTGCCCATTTGGACGTCGTGGTAGAAACCTTCTCCCTGATGCCTGCTGCGGCTTGTGGTGCCGCCGCATCGCCTTGGCCACTGGTGGCATCCGCATTCGCCTTGGCAGCTGCGGCTCTCCTTGCCTGCTCCTTCTTCTGGGTCTCCTGTCTCTTCTGGCTCTCCGTGAGAGGCAAGCCTGGGTTGCCGGTGCTCTTGCCCTGCAGCGCCAAGTACGAAAGCTCCCCCTCGGCGAACTCTGCTACTTTCCTCATGGAAGCGACGCTGATGACCTGTGGCAGGCCCAGGTTGTTCTCCAAGGCGACCCACCGCAGCCTTAGGTTTTCGTCTGCGTGCGCAAACACTCCAGAGAATATGCTTCGCATAGCTGTATACAAGATGGTCGCGTCTGGAATTGCCATTCCCAGCTGACGGCATCTCCGGGCAGCCGCCCAGTACTTCTGGAGCTCGTTCAAAGCAGTCTCTGCCTTGGAACAGGGCTGAGGGTCAGTCAGCTGTTTAAGGACCGACGCCTTCTCATCCGCCGCTCCGGAGCAGCAGAACTTCAGGAGTAAGTAGAGAATGTCCTGGGCCTCGTCGCGGATCCCCTGGACACCTCTCTGCGACAGCTGTTTCTTCAGCTGCTGGGGCAATGAGGCCAAGAGGCGGGGCTTGATCCACGTCTCTATCTGGCACCATTTCTGCTGGTTCCTCGGCCCCACTGTGATCCCCTCCCTGGTCATGATGGGAGTAGATAGGTATCTGGAATGGGTCTCTTCGGCCGCCTTCCAACACCACACCCACCACTCGACCACTGCTGGCCCTGCGGCCTCCAGAATCTGGAACACCGCGTAGCGCCACTTTCGAAGGTGCTCCGGGCGGTCTTGGATCGCCCCGAGCTCCAACACTGGGAATTCCCCGACACAGGCCTGGACGGCCCGGAGGATGAAGTTCAGCTCGGCTGAAGAGAGACTCGTTGACACCGGGACGACTGTCTCCCCCAGTCCGTGGGAGCTGCTGCCCTGCCCACCTGTGGGCGCCGCCCCGGTTTGCGGAGCGTGGCTCTGAGGATCTCCCGGTGGAGCTTGTCCAGGGTAGTGGGCGCCATCCCCTGACCCTCCACCAGCCGACCCTGCGAAGAACGAGAAGACATCATCAAAACATCGTGGAGCTTCTTCATGCTGCGGTGCACGCTGGTGCCATACCTGTACGGCCAGACTCGGGTCTCCCGTGCCTCCCAGCAGCATGTGTTCCTGTGTCCTGACGCCTCCTCCCGGAGCTGCGATTCCCCCTCCTCCTTGAGTCCCCACAGGCCTAGTGTCGAAGGCCGCCAGGGGCAGGTCTTGGAAGGGCGCGAGCCCTGGTGGTACTGGTGCAGTCTGGGATCCTTGACGATGCACTCCTTGCTGCAGTCTGGAATGCGTGTTGGGGATGTCCCGCTGCGTGTGGGATGCCAGTGCTGCTGCGGTGAGGTCGCCCGGCTGCGCTTGCACAGCCACGCGATCTGCCAGCGCTGGCACCTGCGGCCCCATTGAGAAGGGGGCTCGTTGTGGATTGGGCAACGACAGTGGTGTCGCTGACGATGCGTCAGTAGTTAACTGATTCACACCCATGACATTCTGCCAGAAACCGTCGCCTTCTCCCTGCTCAGTGCCCCCATCCCGGGGTGTGCTACCCGAGCTGAGGACGTAGTTTTGTACTCCCCGGCGCCCTGGCTCAGCCGCAGTCGGCTGCTCCGCGCCGCCGGAGCACTGGCCAGACACTTGAAGGTTGTGGTCCTCCGTGCCGGGGCCCCAGTAGTCGTTCCAGTTCTGAACCTCCGCCTCGATCTTCTCAAGACGCGCAGCCATCTCTGCCAGCCCTGTGGTGCACGCGTGGTCGGTGCGGGTCACAGCCAGCTCAATGGACTCGACTTTCTCGAGTACCTGCTTGAGGATCTCTGGAATGTAGTCGTTGGACGTCTGGGGAACTTGTTCCCGTCCAGGCGGAGGTGCGCGCGCAGACTGCCCCGTGACACCCGAGGGCGGGGGGACAGCCAACGCGCCTTCCTCGACCGACAGTCCCGTGGCACCCGAGGGCGGGGGGACAGCCAGTGCGCCTTCGTCTGCTGCAGTGGTGCTGGCCTGAGGCGCGAGCGCAGCCTGCTGCGCCACGCCAGGCACTACTTCTGGCCCCTCTGCAGAGACGAATGATTGATCCGCCGTGGAACCGTGCTTCTGAGCGTAGTACGTAGAGCCTGGAAACCCTACACAATCTCCAGTCCGGAGGTGTGGTAGATGACCGGTATTCCTTGAATGGCAAGCCAAACAGTGTCCCTCCATCCTTGCCCTCGCAGGGGTCATGGTGATCAAGGGGTTCGGCCTTGCACCAAGAGAATGAGGACGCATCCTCCGCTTCGAGACTGGCGCTACTGGGTGTGGAGATGGAGGCGCCGGCACTTGCAGCGCAGGTGTTGGTGCTGCTTGTGCGGGTTCGTCTAGCGCTGCGTGTGGTGTAGGTGCCGCCTCTGTTGGGGCGTCTTGGAGAGCCCGTTGGGTGCGGTCGCGGCCCCGAGGGCTGGCGCTGGCTACTGCTGCCACTGCGCCGCTCGCAAAGCCCACTGCGGCTCCAGCCACGGCAACGGCAGCTCCCCCCACCGCGGCGCCCACAGCTGTGGAAAGCCCCAGGGCTTGTGTTGCTCTGGTCTTCCAGGTCGCCAGCTGCTCCACGTAGTAGCGTTTCCACTGCTCCCTCATCTGTTGGTCGTGCTGTTGGGAGTAGTTGACGATGACCTGCATCATGCACTCGCCGCAGAATGGGACGCCCTGGAAGCGCTCCAGCTGCAAGCAAGATGCGTGCCCATAGGACCCGCACTGGCTGCAAGTCACCGGGTCCGTGACCATGGTGTGGCACTTAGGGCAATCGCACTGGAAGCCCCTGTACGTGCTGAGGAACTCGACGCACTGCAGTGACGTTGGGCTCATAACCCTCGTATAGCTGCTAGTCGGCCGCGCAGGCCGGGAAAGAGCTAACACATTCGCAGATACATCTTCCTCCATCGTTGTATCGTGTGGGAGACAGTTGATGTAGGGATGTGACGATACAGGTTCGTTTTACTCGCTCAACTGCTGCAGTCCAGTTGACAGATCTTGAGCCAAATAGCGACGGATGCTTTGCCCGTCCTGCTCTCTATGGCAGATTTGCCGCAAGAGCGCTGCAAGAAATTATATGTTACAACATACTACAAGTACAAGGGGCGAGAAAGGATGCGCGATTATCGTGGCGCCTCTGCGTGCCTTCGCACGCTCTTGTCGCACCGGCAATCTCACGGTCGCACCAGCAGACAGACGGTCGCACCAGCAGACAGGTGACGCCACAGCGTCGCGCGCTTCGGGGAGGTTGCTCAGGTTCTAGCGGAGGAGGGGATACACAAGAAAGAGAGATAGAGAAAGAGATTATGCTACAACGTGCTTTGGCGACAGAGCACTCGTCCCGTGACACCCGAGGGCGGGGGGACGTTGAGCAACCATCCAGTGACACCCGAGGGCGGATGGACGGTCGCTCAGTAGTGCAAGGCTGCTGCTACGTGCTGCTCACTCAGAAACGCTCCATGATACAAATCATGCTGACATTTGTATCGTCACATGTTTCGGGGGTCTCTACGCAGGATCGACCGGCATTTCGACCACTGGCGGCGCGGCTCTCCTCCGGGTCTGCTGGTGAGGTCGAGCTCCAGGTGCACCACGTCGTGCTCCTGCTGGCCCCGTGCATCGCGGGTGCGGCCGGGCGGGTCGACTGGGCCCGATTCCTCATCGTTCATTCCTATGGTTACGATCGCTATACTCAAGTGATTCCGAAGACGATGTTAATCAGTATGGAAACAGTCCCATGGTAGTATGCCGCCGAGATGGCTCCCGCTCACGCTTGCTTATGATTCGGGCGCTACTGCGACGGTGGCGGAAGTGAATCCGGCTCCTGGTGGACACGCTGTGACCTTGTGAGCCGTCTTGGGCGCTGCAAAGGCCCAGAACAGGAGGGCAATGAGGAGCACGACAATGACGGGCTGAGGCGCACAAATGACTTCTGCCTCTGGAGGCCCTCCGGGGGCCCCATCGGGGCGTCTTGGCGACCTCTGGAGGCCACCTCTTACTCTCCTGAGCTTTCTTGGGCCCTCCTGGGGCCAGCTTGGGGCCTACCTCGGACTCCTTAGGGCTCTGTGGGGACTTCCTCCTCCTCCTCCTCCTCCTCCTCCTCCTCCTCCTCCTCCTGTTCCTCCTCATCTCGACTGGTCCTCCTCATCTTGACCGACCATCGTCGAGCCTCCTCCTCCTCCTCCTCCTCAGCGTGCCCCTCCGCTGGTGCGCTGGGCTTCGGCCCGCCGGCGGCCCTCGGCGGCGGCCCTCGGGAGCCCTCGGCCGCCCGCCGCGGGCTCCAGGATGGCCCTGTCGCCCTCGGCTCGCCGCTGCCAGGTCTCCTCGCGGGGGGCGGCGCGGCGGAGCCCGGGGGTCCCTCGCCTCGAGCAGCAAGCTCCTCCTCCTCCTCCTCCTCCTCCTCCTCCTCCTCCTCCTCCTCCTCCTCTCCTCCACCTCCTCCTCCTCCTCTCCTCTCCTCCTCCTCCTCCTCCTCCTCCTCCTCCTCCTCCCGCCCCTCCTCCTCCTCCTCCTCCTCCCTCCTCCTCCTCCGCCCCCTCCTCTCCTCTCCTCCTCTTCCTCCTCCTCCTCCTCCTCCTCCTCCTCCGCAGGACACGACAGTGGCAGCAGCGAGCGCAGACGGCAGGCGATACGTCGTACGCGGACGATGGGCAGTGGACGGACCGTCAGTCCCGCATGACCACCTCCCCCCTCGTAACCAGCTTGGCTCAAACCCAGCTCGCTCTTTACATGCCAATCGTTAACAAGGATGGAGTGCCGACGCCAGGTCCTCACGACATCAGCTACAGCGCTGGGAAAAGCACGCGCGAACGATGCGAGAAGGACGCCCTGGGGGAGGCAAAGGACTCTTGGAGGGCAGCAGTGGCGGAGGCGAAGCATGAGCCCAATGCCATCAGCTACAACGGCGGGACTATGCCACACGACGCGAAGGTAGGTCGGCTCCGACGTCAACAGCTACAGACCCGTGGACGACACATGCGAGAAGTCTGAAATGGTAGCACTGGGCGAGACGAAAACGAGCCCAATGCCATCATCTACAACGACGAGGCTGTGTTACATAACGCGAAGATCGAGCCTGACGTCATCAACTACAGAACCGTGGACGACACATGCGAGAAGTCTTGGATGGCGGCAGTGGCGGAGACGAAACACGAGCCCAGTGCCATCAGCTACAACGACGGGGTTGTGTCGCGTGACGCCAAGGTCGAGCCCGACGTCATTAGCTGCAGACCCGAGGACGGTGCATGCGAGAAGTCTTGGATGGCGGCAGTGGCGGAGTCGAAGCACGAGCCCAATGCCATCAGCTACAACGACGGGGTCGCGTTGCATGACGCGAAGGCCGGCCCCGACGTCATCAGCTACATACCCGCGGACGGCGCCTGCGAGAAGTCTTGGATGGCGGCACTGGCGGAGTCGAAGCACGAGTCCAGTGCCATCAGCTACAACGACGGAGTTAGGTCGCGTGACGGGAAGGTCGAGCCCGACGTCATCAGCTACAGACCCGAGGACGGTACATGCGAGACGTCTTGGATGGCGGCAGTGACAGAGACGAAGCACGAGCTTAATGCCATCGGCTACAACGACGAGGCTGTGTCGCGTGACGTGAATGTCAAGCCCGCCGACGTCATCAGCTCTAGACCCGGGGACTGTGCATGCGCGAAGTCTTGGATGGCGGCAGTGGCGGAGACGAAGCACGAGCTCAATGCCATCAGCTGCAACGACGGGGATCAGACGCGCGGTGCCAAGGTCGAGCCCGACGTCATCAGCTACAGAATTGGACAAATGACATAGTCAGACGTGGAAGCGTTTCCCCGCGAGCGAGCTGCTAAACAGAAGGAGTTTGAAGATAAATGCATAACATAAGCCATAATATGCAAATCCCAGCCATTCGTGCGACGAGTTGCACACACACACATAGCGTCCGCATCACAAGGCAGTAATGGGAGATGGATCCACACACAGGTTGGAGTCAGTTGTACTCAATGCTACGAATGGAAAGTGGAGTCTACGCAGGGCAACACACCGACGAAACAGGACGGCGGCAGTGAGGTTGGAGACCTTCTCTCAGCTCTCGAACAGCCATCGCCTCAGCATCGACACGTTGAAGCATTCCCTGCTGTCGAAGGCCTTCTGCGTGGAAGGTGGCACCGCGTCGTGCGGTCCCGAGCAGAGTATATCGCTACGCGATCAGGCAGAAACTCCAGGGCTCCTCCTCCTCCTCCTCCTCCTCCTCTTCCTCCTCCTCTTCCTCCTCCTCCCCCTCCTCCTCCTCCTCCTCCTCCTCCTCCCTTTCCTCCTCCTCCACCTCCTCCACCTCCTCTTCCTCCTCCTCCTCCTCCTCCTCTTCCTCCTCCCCCTCTCACTCCTTCTCCCCTTCCTTCTCCCCCTCCCCCTCGTCCTCCTCCTCCTCCTCCTCCTCCTCCTCCTCCTTCTCCTCCGTCCCAGGGCGCCAGAAGCTGAAAATTGCCACACACACACACACACACCTCGAGGACGTGTCGGCATTTCTCTTGGGGCTTCCTCGGAAACCCGCAGAGGGACCTCCTGCAGAACCCGGGCGCAGGAGCCTCGGGGCTCGCCGGAGGGCCTTGCCAGGACCGGCCCACGCCGACGGCGGCGGGAGCCGCACCTTCCCCATGACCCCCAGCCGCCCGGACACATTGCGCCGGAAGCCTTTCGCTGAGTTTCCTCCTCCTCCTCCTCCTCCTCCTCCTCCTCCTCCTCCTCCTCCTCCTCCTCCTCCTCTTTCTCTTCCTCCCCTGGCCCACGGCGCTCAGGGGGCCGCCTGCTGCGTCCCAGGGCCGGCAAAGACACAACTCTGAACGAGAAGGCCCCCCCCCGGGGAAGGGGCCGAGAGGTCCCGAGGGGGGGCCTCTGAAGCGATCCAGTCGCGATGTCTTGTTTCCTGTGCTTCGGACTCAGAAGCAAATCCAAGACATTGGGACAATCCAACAACTAACCAATCAAGACGCCGAAAGAAGGGCCGCTTTGGAGTCGGAAGGGGCTCGCTGTTCCGTAGGCCGATCCCGTGATCGCTCCTCTGACCCCCCTCGCGCCCCCCGGCGCTCTGCTGCCCAAGATAAGGGCCTCCTTCCTTCTGTTGCGTCCCTTACTGCAGCAGCCCGGCTGTGCTTGCGACGATATGGAGCCATGCCCGGGGAAGGGGCCGAGAGCCCTAGGGGCCAGCGACCCGACGTCTGGGACATCTCTCCACCTCTTCCCTCGCTCCTCGTCCTTGTCATTGTCGTCCTCCCCTGCTCCCCCTCGCCTTCTCCGCCTTCTTCTTCCTCTTCTTCTTCTTCTTCTCCGCCTTTTTCTTCTTCTTCTTCTTCATCTTCTTCCTCTTCTTCCTCTTCTTCCTGCTCCTCCTGCTCGTCTTCGTCCCCCTCCTGCTCCTCATGCTCCTCGTGCTCCCTTCCTTCCGCGTCGCCCTCCCCCTCCCCCTTCCCCTCCCCCGAAGCCCCCGCGAGGGCCCCCGAGAGGCCTCCAAGAGGTCCCCTATCGGCCTCCGGAAACGAGCAGACACCAAATCCCAGAGCCTCCGCAAGAACATGATGGCGCAGGCTGACTTCTGCTTCCTGCTCTCCATTCGCCGGTGACGATGTCCAGTGCGGGGCGCCGCCACTCTCGCGCATTGCGCCCCACTCGCAAAGCCTGGTGACGCATCAACTCTTGCATAGGAGTGACGATTACATGGTGGTCGAGTCGTCGTCGCCGTCGTCGTCGCCGTCGTCATCGCTCAGTTCGCAATAGCCGCCGTCGCCGACTCCACCGTCGCGCAGGTCACAGCCAATGCGCAAGCAATGCAAACGCATGGCGTGCTGCGCAGTTTCTTGCATCGGAATGACAAATGACTACATGGTTGCCGTCGTCCCCGTCGCCATCGCTCACGTCGCAGTGGCCGCCATCGCCGACTCCGCCGTCGCGCACGTCAAAGCCAACGCGCAAGCGATGCAAACGCATGGCGTGCTGCGAGAATTCTTGCATCGAGATGACGACTACATGGTTCTCGTCGCCGCCGTCGCCATCGTTCACGTCGCAGTGGCCGCCATCGCCGACTCCGCCGTCGCGCACGTCACAGCCAATGCGCAATCCATGCAAATGCATGGCGTGTGCGTAAACTCTTGCATCGGAATGACGACTGCATTGTGGTCGTCGTCGCCGTCGCCATCGCTCACGTCGCAGAAGCCGCCGTCATCGAAATGACGACTACATGGTTGTCGTCGCCGTCGCCCTCGCCATCGCTCACGTCGAAGCTGCTGCCGTCGCCGACTCTGCCGTCGCGCAAGTCCAAGCCAATGCGAAATCTATGCAAAAGTGGCGTGCCGCGCAAGTTCTTGCATCGAAATGACGGCTACATGGTTGTCGCCGTCGCCGTCGCCATCGCTCACGTCGCAGTGGCTGCCATCGCCGACTTCGCCGTCGCGCACGTCACAGCCAATGCGCAAGCAATGCAAACGCATGGCGTGCTGCGTAAATTCTTACATCGGAAGATGGCGACTGCATTGTTGTCGTCGCCGCCGTCGGCGGAGCAACGCCTCACCGTTTCGCAGCAGGCCCCTGCGCACCGCGCTGGAGCACCGTGCCATGCCCCGTCGGCGCGGCCGTCGCCAGGGCGCCCGCCTGCTCCCTGCTCCGCCGCTTCCAGAAGCACATCGCCGCTGCCCTCGCCACCCGAAGCCAGCGCCACGCCGCGGCAAGCACGGCCCCATGCGGGCCCACGGCGCCGCGTCCCGCCGACTCCGCCGCCGAGTAGCTTGAACGAAGAAGCCTGAGCCAAAATGGCGACGGAGGGAGGATGGGGAGGGGGAGCGAACGTCCCCTGAGGAGGCGGAGGGGGAGGGGGAGGAGGAGGGGGAGGAATGCCTGCTTGTTTCCCCAGATTTCGGCTTCCACGCGCTGGTTTTGCAAGTCCCAGGAGGCGGATGGTCTAGGCAGAGAACGGCCCGCGGTGAGAAGCGAGTTCCAGGGATGTGTTCGGGAGTTTTGCGGTGGGATCTTGGAAGGCCCAGGGTATGAAGGGACGCGCGCTCATAAATCGTATGACTCCCTGGCCCAGATCTGCAAATTGCAATAACGCAGCCGCGCATTTCATCTTCAAGCATGCTGGGAGGCATTGGTTGGGGGAAGGAAGGAAAGCGAGGGTGAGGGGGGCGGAACGAAGCAGAATCAGCAATGTATCATAACATGTCAACGCAACATGGCCGTTCGCGACGGCCTGTGACTTGGCAGACCCTACATGTGGGCCTTCGAATGCGTCGAGGCACCATCCTCAGCTCGACCCTTAGTAGCGTTCCCAAGGAGCGAGGGACACGATGACAGCATGTGTGCAAATAGCAGCAATGCTCTGGGAGAGGTCCTCGGAAGGAGGGAAGCTGAGGGAGAGTGTGAGCATCAGATCGGGCGGACGACGATAAGGGAAACGATAGAGAGGAGGACACTTTCTATATATGTATATATATATATATATGCTGACGAGCATCTGGGAGTGGACCTCTGCCTCGTCCCCCTCCTCCTTCTCGTCCTCCTCGTCCTCCTTCTCCTCCTCCTTCTCCACCGTTTACGTGCACCCCTTCTTCGTCGTCGACGGCGAACTCCTCCTCCTCCTCCTCCTGCTCTTCCCTGCTCCCCCCTCCTCCTTCTCCCCTCTCGCCTTACTGCTCCCACCTGCTCCGTCTCCCCGTCGTCCTCCCATGTCTCTCCGTCCCCTCCTCCTCCCCCCTCTCCTCCTCCCCCTCCCTCCTCCTCCTCCTCCTCCTCCTCCTCCTCCTCCTCCTCCTCCTCCTCCTCCTCCTCCTCCTCCTCCTCCTCCTCGTCATCCCTCCTGCCCCTCGCCCTCCTGCTGCTCTCCATCCCTTCTGCCCCTCGCCCGCCTGCCTGCTCTTCCTGCCCCCCCCCCCCCAGGGCAGGGGAGTCTCCTCGTCGCAGGCCCGCGAGCACCGCGTCGTGGTTATCAGGCGCCACTGGCGTCCGCCGCGGGCGGGCAGGGGCGGGCCGCGTCGGACCGGGACGGCGCATCCCCCAAGAGGCCCCCAAGAGGCCCCCACGCTGTCTCCCAGAGGCCCCCGAGGGCGCTTCGAAGAGACCCCCAGAAGCATCCATGAGGACTCTGACCCATGTCAGCGTCGTCGTCGCCGCCGGCGTTGCCGTATCGAGCTTGCCCCCAAGAGGCCCCCAAGAGGCCCCCACGCTGTCTCCCAGAGGCCCCCGAGGGCGCTTCGAAGAGACCCCCAGAAGCATCCATGAGGACTCTGACCCATGTCAGCGTCGTCGTCGCCGCCGGCGTTGCCGTATCGAGCTTGCCCCCAAGAGGCCCCCAAGAGGCCCCCACGCTGTCCCCCAGAGGCCCCCGAGGGCGCTTCGAAGATACCTCAGGAAGCATCCATGAGGACTCTGACCCATGTCAGCGTCGTCGTCGCCGCCGGCGTTGCCGTATCGAGCTTGCCCCCAAGAGACCCCCAAGAGGCCCCCAAACTGTCCCTCAGAGGCCCCCGAGGGTTGCTTCGAAGAGACCCCAAGAAGCATCCATGAGGACTCTGACCCACGTCAGCGTCGTCGTCGCTGCCGGCGTTGTCGTCGTTCCCCTTCCTGTCAATTTCCAGCTGGGGGGCAGGCATTCGGGAACGTTGAGAAATTAGAAATGTAGCCCGTGCACCACCCAACCCGAAATTGGGGAGGGGGAAATGGGACCTTCGGCTTGGGTGTGGGCGGTTTGGTGCATCGTGGCGCTGCGTCGGCACGGCATCGAAATCGAATCGGATCGGCCAGGACGCGCAGCAGCGCTATGCTTGTGGAAGCCGACTAATGGAGAGGAAACATGCTGCCAAATAACTTCCAGACGTCTTGAACATGTTTCAGAATTGCTCAAGTCTTTTCTTTGTAAAAAAAAAACATGCTGGAGCCGTTCTGAGAACATGCTACACGCATTCTGAACGCATCTGTGAGCCAACGATCGGATCGTTGGAGTGTCCATCGCCGTGGCATCCGCAGCGCTGTGCAGACAACGGGCCGCCTCGGAGGAGGGAGGGGGGGCCGGGCGGCGCGGCTTGGGGCCGCCGCAGGGGCCGCCGAGGAGAGGCCGCCCCCGAGGGCGGGGCCGAGGCCTTCACAACGGGCCGCATCCCAGACCCCCGACGTAATGATTTTTTCATTGCGTCGACCCCCACAGGTCCCGACCCTTTCCCCATGACCGGCTTTGCATCCTGAGCCGTTTTTTGACGCTCCCGAGGCCCGGTGAGGGCCCCCGGAGGCCGAAAATTAGGAAAAACCTCCCGTCATGATTTTTTCATTACTCGAGGGGGTCTGGGATCGGGGCAGGGAGGGGGGGCCGGGCGGCTCGGCTTGGGGCCGCCGCAGAAGAGGCCGCCCCCGAGAGGGCGGGGCCGAGGCCTTCCCCGGGGGCCGCCGGCACGGCCTCCGCGGGCCGCCGAGGCCTCGCGTTTTTCAGTCGGGCCCGTCCTCCGGCAGGGGGACTGTGGGCGAAGGCTTAGAGAGAGCAGCAACAATACCCTGAAAGGGTGACCATTTCGGGAGATTTCTGTTGCTCTCGTCGTCGTTTCTGCGGTTCTGGCTGTGCACAGGACGTGCTGATGTTTCTTCTTGGCGTTTGTCGGTGGTGGCGCTGCGGCCCTCGCGGCGCGCCAATGGGGGTACGTCTCCCTGGGGGGACGTTTGGCCCCCTCCAATGGTCAAAAAACATTCGCCAGCCCAACGGGCCAGAGGCGTGCTACGATCTCCGGTAGTTGGTCAACAATATTTCTAGTTCGCGCGCGCGGGGCGGCCCCCTGGGGGTCCCCGGGCGAAAAATACCCCGGGCAAGTCCGGGGAGGAGACCCCGGACCGGGCAATTTTTCGACACCCCTCACGAGGATCGTGGCCTCCGAGGGGGGAGCCGCAATCGACTACACTTCCTCCCGCCCCAAGAGGCCCACAAGAGCCCCCCAAGAGGCCCTGGGGGCCCCCAAGACGCCGCAAAGGAGCCCCAAGAGACCCCCAAGAGGCTCCCAAGATGCCCTAAAGAGGGCTCCAGGGCCGGCGGAATGAGCGAAGCGATTCAATAATAAAAAATCGTCCCTAGATTATTTTCTTAAACTATTTTTGAATATTCCTCCTGTAGAGGGACAGGCCCGACTTAAACCTCGCGGCCTCGCTTCCGACGCCGTGGCGACTTCACAGGCGCGGCGCCAAAGCGGTAACGCCACTTTCTGGGGGATCGTCGAGGTTTTTCCTGGATGCCTCTCTAGGGGCCACAAGGGTTTCAGATCTGAAGCCGGCGGCGCAGGGTGGGCCAGCTTCCTCTCCACGGCTCCTGGGCAGGCTTCCCCGCAGGAGCCTGCTTGAACTCGCAGCGTGTCCCGGCAGGCATTTTCTATTCGTTCCCAGTATGTTTGCCGGAAGCCTTTCCGCAGCCCCTTCGAAGCTCTTTGGGAGCTTCTGCGAAGCTCCTATTCTTAAGCTTGCAGGCTTCCCAGGCATCCTTTCAAGCGTCCTTGCAGGGGTCTCCCATTTCTTTTAACGTGCTTTGGACCGCGCCACTATCTGGTTTTGGACGCCACAAGTTCTGTTGTCCGATAACTTTTCAGAGAACATGCGTACGTGTGCAGCGAGGCGGCAGGTCACAGGCGGGCCGCAACTCGGAGGAGGGCGTCGAGGACACGGGGTACTGCAAGTCCTGCTGCTCCTTCTCGTCCTCCCTCGCAGTCCCTGTCGTGCCTCTTCTCCTCCTCCTCCTCCTCCACCTCCTTCTGCTCCTCCTCTTCCTCCTCTTCCTCGTTGCCATTATGCTGCTTCTACTGCTTGCTTCTCTTGCATTGCCCCCTCCTCCCTCCCCCTCTCCTCACCGCCCAGTCCTTGTCATCCACCGTTTCTTTCTTTCTCCTTTTCCTCCTCCCCCATGGTCGTGCCTCTCCTACTCCCTCTCTCCCAACCTCTTCGCCTCCTCCTCCTCCTCCTCCTCCTCCTCCTCCTCCTCTTACTATCCCTCCTCCTCCCCCTCCTGATGCTGCTGCTGCTGCTCCCCTTCGTCGCCCACCCCCTCCCTCCTCAGGAGACCAGCGCGGGCCTCGCGCGCCCAGACCTCTTTGATCGGGAGCTGGCGCGCTGCCCCGCCGTCCCTCAACACAGGACGGCTCCACCGGTAGCGACACACACAGACGGCGGCCGCTCCCGATGGGGAGGGGGGTGCGCTGGACAGGGCCCCACCCTCCGCCCCCCTCGTCTTCCTCCTCCTCCGCCTCCTCCTTTCCTTCCCTCCTCTCTCCTCGGTCCTCCTCCTCCTGCCTGCTCCTTGCTCTCCATCTATCTCTCCACCTCCTGCCCTTCCTCCTCCTCCTCCTGCTTCCTCGCCCTTCTTCTGCTGCTACTCGTCCTATCCCTCCCCCACCGACTCCATATCCACCTCCTCCTGCTCTGACTCCTTTCCCTGCTCCTTCTCCTCATTCTCCTGCCCAGATGATCTTCAGGGTCCCCGCTCCCTCAGAGGGACGGAGAACTGCATGCGCTGTGCTGCGCCCTTTGCAGGTTGACAAATTACCCTCCTCCTCTGCCTCCTTGTCGTCATCCTCCTGCTCTTCCCTCCTCCTCCTCCTCCTCCTCCTCCACCACCTCCTCTTCTTCCCTCTCTTCCCTCCTGCTCCTCCTCCCTTGTCCTTTCTCCTACTCCTCCCCCTCCTCCTCCTCATTATCTATCTCTCTTGCTTCCTCCGCACTTCCTCCCTTCTCATTTCTTCTCTCCTTCATCTTCTCCTCATCTTCTCCGCCCCTTTAGCCCCTCAAGTAAGTCGAGATGACAGGACTGGCGACAGAGTGTGTGTGAAGACATGCAAAGATGCAATCACCATCCCAGACGAAACTGGTCGCGCCGGTTTCTCGAAGCCGCAACCCTGGATGCCAAACTGGATCTCGGGCATCTCTCGGCTGAGGTGCTCGATCACCTCGTCCGGCCAATCATGACAGGACAAGACCAACACACACACACATTAATTAATCCAAACGATGTGCACGAATGGGGACACACTGAGTGCGGCTATACCAGACGGCCCGCCCAATGATGGCACATTTCACCAGTCCAGCGGTTCTTCGCTTCTGATGCTCTCTCAGAGCAAGGCTCCTCGCATCGATCCCACCTTTCGTGGACAGGGACTCGCTCGATCGCCAAAGCTTGGCGGGCTGAGGCCGCCCATCTCTCGGAAGAAAGGCCCCCTTACTCTCAGCACGCGAGCTCGCACAATCATGAGCGGTGCTTCGTGTGTCCCTGCTGCCACCTTGCCAAGGGACCCGCGAGTCACTTCTACAGAGCTCGCATCGGAGCCTCCTTCATCCCATCTGCACTGAAGGGGCCCTGGGACACACACACACACACACACACACACACACACACACACACACACACACACACACACACACACACACACACACACACACACACACACACACACACACACACACACACACACACACACACACACACACACACACACACACACACACACACACACACACACACACACACACACACACACACACACACACACACACACACACACACACACACACACACACACACACACACACACACACACACACACACACACACACACACACACACACACACACACACACACACACACACACACACACACACACACACACACACACACACACACACACACACACACACACACACACACACACACACACACACACACACACACACACACACACACACACACACACACACACACACACACACACACACACACACACACACACACACACACACACACACACACACACACACACACACACACACACACACACACACACACACACACACACACACACACACACACACACACACACACACACACACACACACACACACACACACACACACACACACACACACACACACACACACACACACACACACACACACACACACACACACACACACACACACACACACACACACACACACACACACACACACACACACACACTCACACACACACACACACTCACACACACACAAATACACACAAATAATATGATTCCCAGTATTTCCCAATATTTTCTGGGTTTTTGTCTTCCCCGCACTTCCAATATTTTCCCATATTTTCGTGGGAATCGACGATTCATTGTGTCTGTGTGTTTTTCCCCTCGTGATAGACGCCGATCCCCCTCCACCTTCCACTTCCCGCCCTCCGCCTCGTCCCCCTCATCGGCGCCGATGGCACCGATGTCACAGATGACGTTGCTCCCGCCCCCCCAGGAGCCGTCGCCCCTGCGGTGGACGGTTGATCATATATATATATATATAGGTATATGTGAACACATGTATATTATACACATGTATGTATATTTATATGTACATATCATATTTCTGCATTTATGTCTTTATGTATACCTGTATATGTATATGTATTTGTGTGTATATATATGTGCCCATACAGGTACACCTCTATATTCACAAATACAAGCAAAACACCGAAGTGCGGAAGACGACCAGTGGACCCCCCGGGGGCGGAGAAGCTGTGCCCCCCTGCGCCCTTGGGGGGGAGGAGAGAGGCAAGGAGAAGGCCCCATGTCAGCGGGGACAGACATAGATGGGGAAGGTGGCTCGGCGGCACGGGCGCCGCGCTGAAGCGTTGGTTGGCAACCGCGGCGGAGGACGAGGACGAGGAGGAGGAGGAGGAGGAGGAGGAGGAGGAGGACGACGAGGACGAGGAGGAGGAGGAGGAGGAGGACGACGAGGACGAGGAGGAGGAGGAGGAGGAGGAGGGGAGGAAGAGGAGGGGGGGGGGGAGGAGAAGCAGGAAAAGGAGGAGGCAGGAGGGAGGAGGAGGAGGAGGAGGAGGAGGATGAGAAGGAGGAGGAGGAGGAGGAGGGAGGAGGAGGAGGTGGCGCAAAGGCCTCTCGGCCTTCCCCGTCGCCCGAATGGCAGCTCGAGCGGGAGCGCCCGCCGGTCCCGGCCAGGGATCCCTCGCCCGCCGAGGCGGGCGGAGGGCTCCCGCGGACGCAGCCCGGGGGCACCGGGCCGCGGGAGGTGTGCGCCAGCCTGTGGCGGTGGCCGCGTGCCTCGGCTCCTCCAGCCCCCATGCGATGGTTCTCCCGCCCCCCGACCCACCCCTCACACGCAGGCTGGTGAAGCCAGAGGAGGAGGAGGAAAGGAGCCCCGTCGTCGCCACGGCTGGACGCTGCTCGAGAGGAACTTCTTCCTTGGAGTCCCGCAACGGTGCGGTGACGGACCGTGCGGTGACCACGATGGTTCTCCCGCCCCCCGACACCACCCACGCAGGTGGGGCGATGGTGGTCCAGAGGAGGAGGAGTGGAAGGCGAGCGCGTCCGGCCGGCGGGCGCAAGCGTCGGCGGGCGGCAACCGAGGGCAGGGTGGGAGGAGAGGATAGCAGGCGAGGTGGCGTGATGGGGTAGGGGGGAGTGGGCAGGGCAAGAACTGGCACGGGCGGGGCTGAAGAGAGAGGTGAGGAGGCTGGTGTGAGCGATAGCCGCAGAGCTCCGTTGGGCAAGTGTGCAGCGGCTGCAGCGTGCCAGGCGGCCAGGCGAGGCTGGTGAGGAACGGGGGAAAGAGGCAGCGGGACTGGCTGAGATGCATGCGTGTGAATCCGGTTTGGCAGTAGCGGCTGCACTGGTGGCTGCGGCCGCCCTGGCCGACGCTGGGACGGCCGTCGACGATGCTCCTCCTCCTCCCCGCCCCCAAGATCTATGCAGCCCCCCTCCATGGATGCGAAAGTGGCGCTTGCCAGACATGGCTGCGAGGTGAAAGATAGAGGTTGGCGGCGAAACAAATGCAACTGGGATGGAGATAGATCTGTGGGCAGAGTGGGCTTGGAAGGCGGCGGAGGTGCGGTGGCATTTCGGTTGTTAAGTGAGCGTGCTCTGGCCAACGCGGCGTCTGGCGGACACCTAGATTGACTGTGCCGCTGCCAAGATGGCCGACGGCGTGCTTTCCTTGTTGTCCCGCACAGAATGGTCTCGATGCCCCGCCCATCCCGGGCCGCAAAAGTGGTGGAGGTGAAGGTCAGAGGGAGGGGGAAGGGGGTTGGCAAGTCGAGAAGTACGCAGCCGGTAGTTAGTGGGAGGCTGGGTGAGAGCAGCCAATTGGCCATGCTGATGATTGCTCCTTCGCGCCGCGTGCTTCCGAGGCCCCACCTGTTGGTAGGAATGACTTCCCTCCGGAGAATCACGTGAGACGACTCCATCGATTGGCGTGATCCTGACCACTGCGGGTTGGAAAACGGCGGAAGACCGCATCACACGTGCTACGTAGGACGTAGGACGAAGTGTCGTCCGGAAAACTGCACTCGCGTCGGATGAAGTAGCATGCTGTGGGCAAGAATCCCGCGGCGAATTTTGTATCCCTGTGCCGCGGACCCACTGCGTAGCATGGCGTATTTCCTAACATCGGAGCTGTCCCCGTGTGGTGGTGTTATGTGCTGTTGCGCCGTTGTAAACCACCCTGTGGGTGAGAAGGCCGCGGCGGGATTTGGAACCCTCTAATGCCGCGGACCCTCTGTAGCACGCATATGTACCTGCGATGATGTAGCCGACGCCGTGTGCTGGTTGTGGCAAGGAAGGTGGTGCCGAAGCGCTGTCGTTGGAGATGATGTGCCATGGTGGGTGCTGGGATGTAGAAAATCGCCGCGCCATGAGACGAGGTGGAGCTTGAGAGGGTTGAAGTCCCAACGTCTGGAGGCAGTGGACGTCTGCCCAACTGGCTGCTGCCGTCGTAGACGGTGAGTCCGGCGGTGGGGTGAGAGGGTGGCGCAACGATCGGGTGCAGCAGCTGGGGGCAGATGCCGAGCGCGCCGGTCGCCGGAGAGCAACACCGGTGGAGAGAGAGAGTGGCGCGCGGACAGGCCTCCGTGAGGCAGGCCCTGCCCCGGGCAGGAGGGTGGCGCTCGCCTCCTCGCCCGTGGCCGTCGGCGCTGGGCAGCGCGGTGGCGCCCCGGAAAGAGGCTGGCCCGTGCCGCGGGCCTGCTCGGCTGCGCGGTGGAAGGCGTCGGCGTCGTCGACGATCCGGCTGCGGACGGTCTCGTCGAGGGCCCGTCCGCCTTGCGTGGCGGCTCCCGCGCGCTGCGGCTTGGTGGTGGTCGCGTGCTGGGCCGGCAGCGGTCGACGCTTCCGCCTCGGTGGTTCCCCGATCTGGCAGGCGCAGCCGGGGCAGCCATGCTTCCTCGCTGCCGCCGTCCCCCGCTTTCGCCTCCGGCTGTGTGATCGGACAGCGTGTGTAACGTGCGCACTTGGTGCCGTCCGCTGGGCCGCTGCAGGGGTCTCCTTGGGCGTCTTGGGATCGAGGCCAGCCGAGGGGCATAGGAGGAGGAGGAGGAGGAGGAGGAGGAGGAGGAGGAGGAGGAGGAGGAGGAGGAGGAGGAGGAGGGGGAGGAGGAGGGGGGGAGGGGAGGAGGGGAGGGGGTGGTCCTCATCTGGGTCGTGACATTCCCGGGGCCTCCGCGCCTCGGCCGGCCGCCGTGGGAGGTGGGCGCGGTGCCGGGGCGGCAGCGCTCGCAGGTCCCCGGCCACCGGGCGCGCGCTGCGTGGAGGAGGCCAGCCCTGTTGTGAAGTTGGTGTCGCGAGGGGCCCATGGGGTCGGTGGCTCGTGTCGCCGCGGTGCCACTCGCGTCGTAGGGAACAGGCGAGCGCGCTCCACGACTGGCACAAAGTCTTTTCTCTCGCAAATGGCCTGCATCCGCCGCGGGGGATGTACGATCCATTGCGCAGAGGAAGGCATGTGTTCTTCGGGCATCTGCGTTTGGGCACTTTGCGAGTAGTGGAACGCGCTCGATGAGGGAATAACCTTCGGCTGGGCATACGCAGATAAGGTGGCAGATGGGTGTGTCTGAGCATCTTGCCTCCTGCTGGGCTTGCGAGTGACGCTGTTGCTCACGTCTGGATTGCCTTTGGTGTGAGGTGGGGCGGTGGGGTCGTCGTGTCCCTATGGCGCCTTCGGGAGGTCGGTCTGGTGCGGCTGGTCAGAGTATTCTAATAATCGGGTCATATGTCGGATCATGTCGTTTGCAATTGTCTTCTGAAATGGGGTTGTGATGACGGGCATTGCAATGCCCTGGGGGCTCTATAGGACACCGATTCGACGTAATCCGCCATCTCATCGTAGTCTCGTTGATCGTTTGCATATGGGGTGTGGTCAACATGCTCGGTGTTGCTGGTCGGGTCGGCCATCGTACTGGTGCGTGCGGTCTGGCGGCTTGGTCTCGTGGTGGGAATGCGTTGACGACATGCTCCATTACATGGCCTTGCTCGTGCCGTGTCCGTCGGTGCGCGTCGAGCGCTGGGCCGTGGAGGTCGTGGGGCTTCGTCAAGTTTTATAGAGGCTGTCCTTGATTATCTGGTGGGCATGGATCTTGAAGCGTAAGTCCTCGACGTCGTGATGGATGCTGCTGGTCGTATTCGCCAATCGGTGTACAGCAATATGCTCCATCTCCATTTCATTGTTCCGCTCCGTGCTGCCGCGGGCGTCTCCCCGACCAGAGCTGGCGCTGCTCCGCATGCGGTGGGCCATTCCGCTGCATGTCTTGACCTTGGGTGCAACTTTCGGGGGGGCAGGGGGGCAAGGCTTGTGGTGTGCGTTGGCGCTGTCGGTCTTTGGCGTCGGTTTGACCATTGTGTAACGGTTTTCCGTGGTGGTCGGCCCATGCCTTGGGGGTAGTGGCTTAGCTGAAAACTCCTGGTAGCGGTGGTGGTCTGGTAGTGATGCTTTGCATCGCTCCGGTCTCTGGCCCTGATCGGTGGTGCTGCTGGTTTTGGCGGGTGTGCTGTCGGAATCGGGGCTGAAATAGGGTCGGGTGCTGATGTTGAGGATGGTCGTCATGCTGGTCGATGTTGTGCGGCCTCGTTGCGTCGTCTGCTGGAGTGTTTGTCCTCAAGCCTGTTAGTGTGCGTTAGTGAGGGTCTTGGGATAAAAGGTTGATCAGGCTCCCTCTCTATCCTGTCGCAGCTGCTCGTCCAGCTGGTTGGTCGAGTTGGTGCTCTGCCCGAGCTCGAAGAGCTGGTCGTCCTGGCGGTTGTTGCCTCGACATGCGCATGGCTGTCGCTGGTGGTACTGGATTCTGGATCTTCATGACGACCCTAACTTCGCTATGCCCTCCCTGTTGAGAATGCTACCATATCAAGATGGGTGTTCATAATGATGTTCAACCAAGATACGACATTTGAGTGCTCCGCGATGTCAGCGCTTAACGTATCCATGTCTATCTCGTTGACCCGGCCGTTGATATCTTCGAATTGTGCTTTGTAGGTGCTGTCGGTGATCTTGTACTTTACGGTGTGCATGTCGAAGGCCGATGTCGCCTTGCGCACCATGTGGTCCTGCTCGTTGTAAAAGAACTCCGCGTTGTTGCCAGGTAGACCCCGTTTCCATCTGTAGAATAGCAAGTCGCTATCACCCTATACCGAAGCGAGCGTGTTCGTACTGAAATGGAACATTGGTCTCTCCAGTTTGTCGCACTGGGCGTATGGTACGTTGCCCACGGCTGTGGGCATGGCAGCTGGTGGGTGTGGTTGAAGGGCATGCATGGCGGCCTGCCTAGCTCGTGGCGCCGTCTTGCCCAGTCTGCCTGGTTACACCTCCTGTGGCCTGGTTGGTGTGCTGGTGGTGGTTGGTATGCTTAGGTCGGGCATGTCCTCCTACTGGCGTGTCATATTCGAAAATCGTACCCAGACTATTCTTGTGGGTATTCTTGAATAGCGTCCCGAAGAAGGGCATGCTCGACTTACGGGCATGCTGGTGCCGCCGGCCCCGCTGCCCGTGGATGCGCGTGGGCCGGTTGGCGGCGTGGTGCCCTTCCCGATGCGGGGCTCGCTGTGCGCCGGCGGTCGTGAGGGACGCTGGTGTGGTCGTTTCGCGGTGGTCGCGACCGCTCTTTCCGTCCGATCCGGCTCCCTCCCGGCTGAAGGGGATGATCTCGGCAGCTCTCCTGTGCGGCGCGGGTCCTGAGGGCTGTCGCAGGACGCCGTAGTCGTCCGAGAAGCTGCAGTAAGCGTTCGCCGCCACCTTCAGGTCGTTGCCCTGAAGCGAGAACAAGTTGTGGACGCCTGCTGTAGGGACCTCCATGTAGCCGTTCACCAGGACATTGTCGGGCTCGACCCAGTTGGGAGGTACTCTCGGTTGAGTGCGTCGTATCAGTGTAGCCTCGGCGGGTGGGAGCTTGGTAGGAGCTGCCAGAACGATGTCGACCTCTCCCGTTGGCTCGATGTCGGTGGGGCCGTACCATTTCACACCTCCTAAGGGTGTTGTTGGAAAATGGTCTTAGTTGGAATTCGTATCCTGTGTGGAACTCGCCGGTGACAATCGGTGGCGCTCGGCATTCCGCACTCCAATTCCTCGGGTGCTCCAACTCTTCGTCCGTGACCTCGATGAGTGGTACGGGTCTGCCAGCCGGGTCGTCCTGATCCACGTGTAGGCCTCCCAGAGTCTCCCTCCTCCTGCCCCTCGCTCTCCTCCTCCACCTCCTCTTCCTCCTCCTCGCTCTCCTCCTCCACCTCCTCCTCCTCCTCCTCCTCCTCCTTCTCCTCGCCCTCCCCCCTGCGTCACGCTATTCCGACGCAACTGTCGAATCACGTTGTGCGGAGAGCGCGCGCTGCTCGCATACGCAGCTGCGGCAACGGCCAGCCACCGTGCACAGGACTGAGAGCCAGGGTGTGCAGCTGTCCGTGGAAATCGCTCCACCGACTCGGAATACGCCCGATGGGTCGTGTAACGTGCCGAAGGGTATCTCTGAGCGAATGCTGCCGTGTCAAGCCATTCGACAAATCGCCCCCGTCGCCCTGAGACCCGCGAGCATCCGAATCCGTTCGTACTGAGCGCTGTGTGGCGAGGCGAGCCGGAAACAGGCGGGGGTCGGGGCAGCAGCGCCAGAGCCCATCGGTAGACGCCGCCAGGCCTCATCTCCACCTTCGAGTTCACGGGAATAACCTAGAGGAGCAACAAACATCATAAACACAAACTTTTGACGGTCCGCGCGGATTTCTGGGATCTGCACTGAACCACCCTCCCTGGCGCGCGGAGCGCGCCATGGGCGGCGCCGGAGGCGCCGCCAAGAGGGCCCATGCGCCGATTCAAGAGATCCACGCGGAGCGTCGAACATTTATGCTCGTGCCGTGAGGGGACTACCCCGCCACAACCCGAGAAAAAAACGAACAGAGACGAACGGATGCAAAGCCTAACCGGTAACCCTTACACGAAACTTCGACTCGCCCGAAACGTGCCAATCGTTGTCGAACAACGCCTGAAAACGATTCGTGCAGTCTGAAACCACAACAACAACATACGGGCTTGTCCCGACAGCGCTGTTGCACCAATACCGTGCAAATATTACACGCGTGCACCACAAACTCAAAACAACACACTGCATATATTGTGCCTGCTGCCACAGGGGGGAGGTAGCGTGTATCCGGAAGCGCTCGGAGCAGCCCGCGGGAAGGCCCAAGCGTCAGGCAGCTTGGTGTTTGCAGGACGCGGGCGCGCGGCTCTCACGAACACGCGTGCAGCCCAGACAGATGATCGGGCCATCGCGCCTGTGCAACTGAAGATCAGACTTCTACGAACCCCAAACATCTCCAAACCATTGGAAAGCACAACTGCGCCTTGCTCGCCATGGTCGGCGTCTGGAGACGATGTCTGGACCCCGGGACCATCTAGTTAAAACTGCTCGAGACGAGCAACTGGCCCTGTGGAAGGTGTCGAGAGGTCTCGGGCCATGTGTCAAAGCATCACCATCTCGGCGGTCTAGGAACACCTTGTATTCAGGACAGACCGTTCGGCGATGCCCCAGGGGCGTCTGAATGAGGTCTCCCTCGAAGATATCGCGTCCGTGCCTCGCGTCATCAGACTTGACAGGATCGACGGACACCAAGAATATGCACATCTTCCAGAACACAACTTCATATTCAATCGCAACTGACTACTGAGCCGCTTATAGACGAAGTCATGGCACGTGCTGTTTGCAAGGCCCTCCCCGCATGAGAGCCAGATCTCTTCTTTCGTAGTCCCCGCTCTTCTCTACCACATCCTTCCAAGGGCCGCCTATGATGAACTGGGACACCAGATCCTTGCAGCAGAGTGTTCAGTCAGAAGGAAACATATAATTTATCTTGATTGTTGCTGGGAATGAAAGCCCCTGTGCTTCTGCCCAAGACAAGTTGGACGGCACGAGTGAATCCTTGGTGAGCGACTGCCTGCTGCACTTGTGCATTCCACGTGCTCGCCAGTCGGGCAGCGACTTCTTGTTTTCCACACCAACGCTGATACTCCTTATGCAAACCGCGATCATGGAACCTCTCCCCGATTCCGCTCCCAGCAAGGTCATCAAGGGCTCTGCAACCCATCTTCTTACTTTCTCGTGTTCTCGTGAGCCTGGGGTCCCACATGAATTCGCCGGCCCAACGGGCCAAGGGCGTGCTAAGATCTCCGGTAACAGGTTAGCAGTATTTCTAGTTCGCGCGCGCGGGGCCGCCCCTGGGGGTCCCCGGACGAAAAGTGAGAACGGGGGATTCTGGGGTGGCGGTTTTGGGGGGCCGACGCGCGGCACGATTGACTTCCGAGGTGCGTATTGCAGCGCGGGTGGGGGTGAGAAGGAGGGTCTGGTAGATCGAGAGAGAGCGGGAGAGAGAGAGAGAGAGAGAGAGAGGGAAGGAGCGTCGGAGAGAGAGAGAGAGAGAGAAACACATATATATATATAGAGAGAGAGACAGAGAGAGAGAGAGAGAGAAAGAGAGAGAGAGAGAGAGCCAGAGACTTAAAGAGAGAGAGAGAGAGATGGATGGAAAGAGAGAGAGAGAGAGAGAGAAAACAAGGAACAATGCGCGGAAGCGGCGTGGTAGGGGGGAGGGGAGAGGGAGGGAGCGGGAGAGGGAGGAAAGGGCGAGAGGCCAGAACGCCCCCTCTACCACCCGCGGCGCCGCCTGGGGGGGTGGGTGCGGGGGGGGGGGGGAAATGCAATTTTTTTTTCCCCCCCCCCCCCCCCCCCCCCCCCAAGAAGCGCTCGAGGGCCGCCGCTCCGAGGCCGCCGCTGCTGGCTTCGAGGGCCGGCCCCGCCGCCGCCACTTCCGATGTCCCCTGGTGCCCCTTGGGCCCCCTGATCCTCCTCCCCCCTTTGCCTGCACCTTGCTTTCTTTTTTCTGTTCGTCCACGGCGGCGCGCTGGCGGCGGCCCTGACAGCGATTGTTTCGGACTGGTGGCTCCTGTGGAATAGCCCCAGTACGATGCCAGGAATATTGTGGTGATGCTCCACTGCTGATGCGATGCTCCAGTTCTACTGGGCGAGGCATTGCTTGGCATTCGTTGGCCATGCTTGGAGCTGCTTGCAAACGAGTGCTCCTGCTTGGCCTTGGTTGGTTGTGCTTGGCGTTGCTTGGTTGCGTTTGGTATTGAGTGGTCGTGGTCGGCTTTACTTCGCACTGGCTACTCGCGTTTGGCATTTCTCAGCATTGCGCGATTGCGCGTGGCATTGACTGGTCGACCTTAGCATTGCCTGGCATGGCTTGGTCGCGCGCGCCATTGAACAGTCGCGCTTGGCATTGCGTGGCATTGGTTGATCATGCTTGGCGTGGATTGGTCGCGCATGGCATTGAATTGGCGTGCTTGGCATCGCTTGGCATTGGTTGGTCATGTTTGGCGGTGCTTGGCAATGTGTGCCCCCGCTCTTGCCATTGCCTGGCGCGTGTAGGGCACGCTTGGCATTGGATGGTCGTGCTTGGCATTGGTTGGTCGTGCTTGGCGTTGTTTGAAACTGTTTGGTGAGCCATGGCGCTGCTTGGCATTAGTTGGAGGTTATCAGCATTGGTTATTTGTGCTTGGCATTGCCTTGAATTGGTGGGTCGTGGTTGGCGGTGCTAAGCAATGGGTTGTCCTGCTCTTGCCATTGCCTTCCATCTTTAGGCGCTGCTTGGCATTGAATAATATTTACATGACTAGGGGAACCTGATTGAATAACCATCACTGGTGAATTCTGGCGGAGGAATCTTCACTCAGAAATCCTTAGTCAGGAGTTTTCTAAAGCAACACAAAGTTCATCCTTTTGCGAGGAATATTCTCGAAGTCGGCGAAGAATCTGCATGGGGGGATCCGCATGAGATATCGTTGCTGAGGGATCCTTGCTACGGAACCTGTTATAAGAGATCCTTCGTCGGGAATTTCGAGGGAGCCTGAAGCAGGAATCGTGATTAAAGGGGTCCATAGTACTGAATACTTACAGAGGAGGTCGTAGTAAAGGAACTTCACGAAGTAATCCGTAGGTTGGTCGTGCTTGGCGCTGTTTGAAACTGTTTGGTGATCCATGGCGCTGCTTGGCATTAGTTGGAGGTTATCGGCATTGGTTATTCGTGCTTGGCACTGCCTTGAATTGGTGGGTCGCGGTTGGCGGTGCTAAGCAATGGGTTGTCCTGCTCTTGCCATTGCCTGGCATCTTTAGGCGCTGCTTGGCACTGAATAGTATTTACATGACTAGGGGAACCTGATTGAATAACCATCACTTATGAATTCTGGCAGAGGAATCTTCACTCAGAAATCCTTAGTCAGGAGTTCTCTAAAGCAACACAAAGTTCATCCTTTTGCGAGGAATATTCTCGAAGTCGGCGAGGAACCTTCATGGGGGGATCCGCATGAGATATCGTTGCTGAGGGATCCTTGCTACGGAACCTGTTATAAGAGATCCTTCGTCGGGAGTTTCGAGGGAGCCTGAAGCAGGAATCGTGATTAAAGGGGTCCATAGTACTGAATACTTACAGAGGAGGTCGTAGTAAAGGAACTTCACGAAGTAATCCGTAGGTTGGTCGTGCTTGGCGTTGTTTGAAACTGTTTGGTGATCCATGGCGCTGCTTGGCATTAGTTGGAGGTTATCGGCATTGGTTATTCGTGCTTGGCACTGCCTTGAATTGGTGGGTCGTGGTTGGCGGTGCTAAGCAATGGGTTGTCCTGCTCTTGCCATTGCCTGGCATCTTTAGGCGCTGCTTGGCACTGAATAATATTTACATGACTAGGGGAACCGGATTGAATCACTTATGAATTCTGGCAGAGGAATCTTCACTCAGAAATCCTTAGTCAGGAGTTCTCTAAAGCAACACAAAGTTCATCCTTTTGCGAGGGATATTCTCGAAGTCGGCGAGGAATCTTCATGGGGGGATCCGCATGAGATATCGTTGCTGAGGGATCCTTGCTACGGAACCTGTTATAAGAGATCCTTCGTCGGGAGTCTCGAGGGAGCCTGAATCAGGTATCGTGATTAAGGGGTCCTTAGTATTGAATATTTACAGGAGGAGTTCGTAATAAGGAAACTTCACGAAGGAATTCGTAGACAATTAACTACGGAGAATTCAATCAGGAATCTGCACGAGAGAATATTTACAAAACAATCCTTGATAAAAAGGCGCCTTGCTGGAGAATCCCTTCTCCGGAACCATTGCCAAGGAATCCTTAGCAAGGAATTTGCACAAAGGATGCTCATTAAAGAGTCCCTATTAATGAATATGTATTAAAGCAACCTGCATCAAGAAACCTGCATCAAGAAACCTGCACTAGAGGATATTCGCGAAGGATTATTTCGCAACAGCTATGTGCTAAGGAATCTGCATTAAGAGATCTGCATTGACGAATGCGCATTGAAGAATCCTTCTTGGGGCTTCCTCACTCAGGAATCATCGCCCAAGACTCCTCACTCAGGAATCCTTAGTCTGGGAACTTTACCAACCCATGCTCTGGAATCTTCACTAAAGGGCTTTTAAACAAGGAGTATGCGTTATGTAATCCTTGCTCATAAATCTAGATTAAGGAACCTCCATGTATGAACACTACGGAATCCTCGGTGAGGAACGTGCTTTGAAGAATCTGCACTCTAACGAATCTTCACTGAGGAATCCTCATTGAGAACTCCTCCTTCGCAAGGAATCTGCAGTAAGGCACATGTACGAAGGAATCTGTGTCCAGGAACCTGTACGAAGGAGTGCTTCATGAGTAATCTGTGTTAAGGAACCCGTAGTAAGGAATTTTGATTAAGGAGTCCGGGCAAAGGAATCGTCAGTGAGGAATTATTGCCAAGGAATCTAAATTCATGAAACTCGATTGAGGCGTCTTTATTGCACAATCTGCACCAAGCAACTCTTACGAAGGGTTCGTGATTCATAAATATGTTCGAAAGAATCTGCATCATGGAACCCTGATTAAGGAACGTTTACTGAGGAATTCTTCCTCAAGAATCCCCCCTGAGGAACATACACAAGGAAATCGCAGGAGACGGCGGACGCTGCGCGCAGGCCCTGCCGACCCCGACGGAGCCGGCGGACGCCGCGCGCAGGCCCCGCCGACCTCTGCAGTCCTAACGAAGCTCGAATTGCCATCAGGATGCTGCCAACAATGCGCCAAACGCCAGGGCGAAAACACCGCGTTTGAAACAGATTCGCGGCCTCGAGGCGAGAGCGCGAAATGCCGCCGCGGCGCGGGCCCCAGACCGCCACCCAGAATCCCCCGCCCTCCGAAAAGTACCCGGGCAAAGTCCCGGCCGGGTCCCGGCCAGGTCCTGGCCAGGTCCAAGCAGGCTCCCAAGAGCGTTCCAGGAGCGCTTCAAATGGCCTCCAAGGAAACTCAACATGGGCCGAGACGGTCCAAGAGCGATCCAAGACGCCAAAGATGGGCTCCAGACAGCCCAGAGCGCCTTCAAGACGCCCCACGAGGCCTCCAAGAGACCTCCCACGAGGGCCCACAGAGGCAGAAATGAGTGATAATCCTAAAAATATTGAAGGTTTTTGGCGTTCTCGCCTTTTCGGCTTACCGGTGCTCCAAGACGGCCCAAGAAGCTTCAAGGGTCGCCCCAACACGGCCCAATAGGCCTCCAAGATCGCCCAAAACGGCCACAGAGAGCCCCAAGACAGTCCCAAAGGCTTCCAAGACGGCCGAAGAGGCTCCCAAGACGGCTCCAAGAGCGGGCCCAGACGGGGGACCCGAACGGACATTTCGAGCTCTCGGCCACAAGAGGCGCCCAGGAAGCCCCCAGAGGCCCCCAAAACCCCTCCAAAAGGCCACAAGAGGCCCCCAAGAGGCCCCAAAAGAGGCCCCCGAGACTCCCAACAGGCCCCCAGGAAGCCCCAAGAGGCCCCCAAGAAGCCTCCAAGAGGCTCCCCAGAGGACTCAAAACTGCTCCCCAGAGGCTCCCTCCAAAAAGACCCCAAGAAGCATCCATGAGAACTTAGACCCTCAACCCATGTACGTCTCGAAACAAAGCAGGAGCTCTATTAAGCCATCGTGGCGCTCTTGGGCAGTCAATCGGCTCTCTTCGATAGAGTGCGAACCACATCTCCAAAGATCTCCTCGAAGACCGTCCTGCCTGCCCTACCGTTCCCCCTGGGCACGAGCACACCACCACGCTGAATGACCGAAGCGATCAAACAAGTGGCACGCGTGCCCTGGCTCTTGTACAAAGGAGCTGCGAAGGACAGGAGGCTCCCGCATCCTTCCTTCAGGAGGGGCTTCCGAGCTGTAGAATGCAGCGGGTAAGACCAGAGGGGGCGGCCAGGGGGGGTAGAGCGAGGGGAGCCAGGGGGGAGGACGAACGACGAACGAACAAACGACGACGACGACGAAATTAAGGAAGCCAAGGAGAAGGGGGAGGACGACGAACGGGAGGCCGGGGGGGGAGAGCGAGGGGGGCTGGGTCCAGGGAGTGGTTTAGGAGGCCAGGGGGGGGAGCGAGGGGGTCTTCCTGTAGAACCCAGCCTCGGGGTGGATAGCGCCCACGAGCTGGTCCTGTGCGGCCCACTTGTGCTGTGCAGGCGGTGCGGGGCGTACGTCTCCGCAGTGAGGGGTGCCAAGAGGCTGAAGGACCAGTGCCCAGGCCCCCTCACACCTCTCGACACGTGTAGCCCTGCGGAGCGCGAGCGGCGCAGACGCCGCGAGCGGCTCCTGGAGGGTCTCCACCCCACCTCGGGTGCAAGCCTGGGGGCGCAGCTTGTGCCTTAGCGCAAGCGCGGGGCCTCTCAGGCCCGGCGCCTGCTACGATTTTTCCGTGGAGACCTCGAGGGCGAGGCGAAGGTGCCTCAGCTATGTGTTACGGGCAGCCTGAGGTTTATTGCATGGCTGCGTCGAGGGCCCTCTGGAGGGTCGGTGGACTCCCACTGCGCCGCGGCTGTGTGGTGCAGGCTGTCGCCCGCTAGTCGACGGGGGCGTCGACTATTGATTGAGGGCCTCAATGGTCCGCTGGCCAGCCGAAGGATTGGCTAGCCGTGGTTGACGGCCTACGGTATGTGGATTCTGCGGAGCTTCAGGACGTGGCGCGCTAGGGGAATCGACACACATACACACAGACACACACACAGACACACACAGACATACACACACCACACACACCACACACACACACACCACACACACCACACACACCACACACCACACACACCACACACACCACACACACCACACACCACACACCACACACACACACCACACACACCACACACACACCACACAAACACACACACACACCACACACACACACCACACCACACACACACGCACGCACACACACAGACACACACACACAGAAACATACACACACACGCACACACATACATACATACACACCACACACAAGCAGACAAACACACGCAACACACATTGTCCCTCTCTCACACACATTCTCTCTCACACACACACACGCACAATGACAAACACAGGCACAAACACAAACACAACCACAAACACACATACACACATACACACAACTCACGCACAACACACACACACCACACACAAACACGCACGCACGGACACACAAGCAGACGCATACACGTGCACCCTTGACACACTCGCCGTGCGCCTCGTGCGGGACATATAGATGATGCCTCGTCTGACGAGCTCGGGAAGTGTCTCCTCCTCCCATCCCTTTCCTTGACCGGCAGGAAGGCCAACACAAGAGCCACGCCCGACGTGCCTGCCTGCTGCCTCCAGACCTCTGGCGCCGGGTCTTCTTCCAGTGCTTGGGCGGCGCTGGACGTCCTGGCTCCTTTCAGGGGGCCTGCTTCGCGTCCCACAGAATCTTGTGGTGGCCCTTGAGCCCGAGGACGGCCCCCGGAGGCAGAAGACCGTGGCAGACATACATACCATTGGTTATCAGGACGCGAGGTGCGGGTCCAGAGTTTCGAAGCAGATCCAGCCGTGGCCGTGGTGCCCCAGGAGGCCCAGAAACGCTGAGAAACGTAAGCCCATCTCGACCCTCCCCTCCTCCTCTTCCGTCGTCCTCCCTCCTCCCCCCTCCTCCTCCTCCTCCTCCTCCTCCTCCTCCTCCTCCTCCTCCTCCTCCTCCTCCTCCTCCTCCCCCCTTCCCTTCACCTGTTCCTCGTCATCGTCGTCCTCCTCCTCCTCCACCGGCTCCTCCTCCTCCTCCTCCTCCTCCTCCTCCTCCACCATCTCCCCCTGCAACTCCTCCTCTGGGTCTGGATCGCCCGACCACTGCGCCCTTCCTGGGGCTGCCCGGCGCGGGCGTCCTCCGACAGCACGGCCCACGCAAAGGGCGGCCGCTGGGCGCGGTTCCTCTGCCACCTGCAGAGGAGCACCTCGGGGGGGCGCTTGCTTGCAGTGGTGAGGCTTGCCCTGTATTGCGGGATGACGATTAATAAAGAAATGAAGAAGAACGATACAAAATAGTTTTCTGCAATTTAAGCACAGCTTTCTGACTGGAGGAGAACGATTTTTTAAATAAAAAACCTAGTCTTCCAGCCCGCGGCCGGTGTTTTCTAATCGTCATCCCGGGCGCCGCCGCGTGAACACGACCCCCGGTCATTCATTCATCGTCATCCTCCATTACCCTCGAGCATCCGGGGGAGAAGAGCCCACCAGCCCTCGCCCCCTCGGGGGGGGGCGCGGGTGGGTCTGGCCAGGGGGGTGGCCTTGCACCCTCGAGCATCGGGGAGAAGAACCCACCTGCGCGGGTGGGCACCTTTTACCCTTCCCCCTCCCCCTTCCGTGGGTCTGGCCTGGGGGGAGGCCTTGTACCCTTGAGCATCGGGGAAAAGAACCCACCCGCCCTCGCCCCCTCGGGGTGCGTGGGTGGGCACCTTTTACCCCTCCCCCTCCCCTTCCGTGGGTCTGGCCAAGGGGGTGGCCCTGTGCCCTCGAGCATCTGGGGAGAAGAACCCACCAGCCCTCGCCCCCTCGGGGTGCGCGGGTGGGCATCTTTTACCCCTCCCCCTCCCCCCTCCGTGGGTCTGGCCAGGGGGGTGGCCTGGTCAGTTCGAGGGTTCGAGAAGGCCCGACATGGCGCCAAGACCGCCTCCGATGGTACAAGATGACATCGAAGATGGCACAGTCTATCCTACGATGACCTCCAGCATGCATCCAAGAAGCTTCAAGACTGCCCCAAGATGGCTCCAGGTTCCTACAGAGCCTCCCAAGGATATTCCCGAGAGGAGATGCCACAAACTTATATGACGTATGACTTTATCAAATGCTGTACAGTGGAGGGTGCTTCGGAAAATCGGGCTGGGCTCGTCTCGAAGACGAGCCCTGAGACGACACCAAGCGCAGGAGGAGGCCGAAAGCCGATGCTGGTCTCACTGCATATCCGGTAGAAGACTGGGGGTCTAGCTGTCTCGACGGTAATCCAAGCTTGCTCACCTGGTCGGCACTACAGTCGGGGCGTTGACCTAAGGAACCTTACATCAGGGACGAGGTCCCTCTTTCTCATCAGTTGAACTTCGATTCCCCATGGGAGACCTCAGGAACACTCAAGAAGCAAACTGTGAAGCGATCGAGGAACACCGAGCCCCTCCCCAACGAAAAGGGCTCCTTCCTCAGCGCCCCAACTGTATTGACGAACCAACAACACACACCCATACCCATAGGGGGGTCGGAAAAAGGGCTATGGGTGCGTGTTTTGTCGGATGGGGGTCCCCGCTCGAACGGGAGCGTTCCCTGGGGTCCGACAACCCGCACCCGTGCCCATAGCCAGTCCTCCTCCCAACGTCCCCCTTATGGGTATGGGTGTGTGTTGTTCGTTCGTCATGTACACCCTGCGAAATGCTTAAGAAATAATGGGTTAAGAAATTCATAGTC
The DNA here is from genome assembly GCA_963575745.1 of Prorocentrum cordatum. Lineage (NCBI taxonomy): Eukaryota > Dinophyceae > Prorocentrales > Prorocentraceae > Prorocentrum > Prorocentrum cordatum. The sequence continues at coordinate 132,249 of CAUYUJ010015443.1, forward strand.
TCAGAACTTGAATAAAAAAACCCAACATTTCCATTCAACTCTTAAGATTTACATTGAACTGTTAAGAACAATCGAGCCTCTGGCCGAAAACTTAAGTTTTCGTAAGCATCGCCTAAGGTGTGTGCCAGCTCGCTGGCCTGCCAAGGGTGTCGCGTCGGCGCCCGCGCGCAGCACGCCTCTCCCGGAGCCGGGCGGCCGCCGAGAGACGGCCCGCGGCAGAAGCGCCGGGGCAGCTCTCCGCGCAGAGGTTGTGAACACACGCCTGCTGTGGGATCGACCGGTGCGGAGCGAGTCTGACGACCGCTGCTTTCCCCGAGCACGAAGGAGACTTCGCGTACGGTCGGGGCGCTGAAGAAGGAGCCCTGTTCGTTGGGGCGGGGCTCAGTGTCCCTCGATTGCGTCACAGCTTGCTTCTTGAGTGTTCCTGAGGTCTCCCGTGGGGAATCGAAGTTGAACTTATGAGAAAAAGGGACCTCGTCCCTTATTTAAGGTTCCTTAGGTCAACGCCCCGACTGTAAGCTGGGACGGCCCTCCGCGCAGGGGTTGCGCACGCCTGCTGCGGAAGCGACTGGTGCGAAGCGAGTCCGACCACTGCTTTCCCCGGGCACGAAGGAGACTCCGCGTACAGTCGGGGCGTCGACCTAAGGAACGATAAATGAGGAACGAAGCTCTTTTTTTATCCCAAGGAATAACGCATGAGGAACGATACATAATACATAACGCATAAGGACCTGTAAATAACGCATGCAAGCCTAAGGAACGACCGAGCCCCGTTTGAAAAGTAAGTGTTCCTTATTCAAGCCGCTCACTGTATCTTCTGCGCGGGCTCCAGCCGCGGCGCGTGAATTGCGACGCGGCCGCGCCCGACTCTGGCAGGAACAGTGACTCGATCGGAGTGCCTGCCAGCCTGCTTGTGTCCGATGTGGCGCCCCTGATCCCTCAAGACTCCAGGCGCCTCCTAAACGGCCCCAGGAGTGCACAAGACCGCCCCACGAGCACCCGAGTTTGTTTTTGTTTGTTCTTTAAACCCTAAGCCCTAAACCTTAAACAACCCTAAACCCTGAAACCTAAAAAAACACACGCGAGCGCCCGAGTAGTGCTCCAAACGACAAAATGTCGAGCTCCGACGGATGGGCTCTGACTAGCGCCGCCTATGTTTCATCAGCCGATGATTCGAAGAAACCTTAGGGCTTAAACAGACTTCCTGGGTATGCCTGGGAGGCTTTTGGGTCGATGTGGTTCCAAGACGGACCCAGATGCCCTATGATGGCCTCGAAGATGGCCTCCGAGATCGCGCAAAATGACCTCCAGCATGCCTCCAAGAGAGGTTCAAAGATGGCCCCGATACGGCTCCAACTAGCCTGGGACCCCCAGGATCGCCCTCGAGAGTCCAATATCATTCAAACGCTTAGCGCATTTGTTGGGTGGGTGGGTGCTTGGGAGAGGGTCCATAGATTTGAGAGGGCGATACTGGGCACATGCGAAGGTGGGGGCCCAACGTCGTGCTCTTTTCGCAACATGGGCCCCCTGAGGTCTCGCCCTCGTCCCTGGGGCCCGCTTCTCATCCCGGGCATTTCTTGACTGCCCTCGTGCCCCGTGTGGGCCCCGCAGGAGCCGAACTTGGCCAACAACACCCCGCCGAGCTTTCCTTCACGCGAGTTCCTTCCTGCGGCGCCGTGATCCATGGTTCTCCGGCTTTAAGATGAAGCCCGGATCGGGGCAAAGTTTGACCGGTATAAAAATCATGCTCGGTTTTTCAAATCACCGGGGGCGCCGCCGACCGGGCCTGCCACGCCTTGGAGCGCGAAGCCGCTTCGCGCTCCGGCCCTACAAGGCCCTCCACTTCGCTGCGCGCACGTCCGGCGCTCGCGCACAAAAGGTCCGCACGTCCTGAGCGCGCTCTCCCTCCGACCCGCGCTCTCCCTCCGCCTCCCGCCGCCCCTGCTTCGGCGCCTCTCCTCCTCCTCCTCCTCCTCCTCCTCTTCCTCCTCCTCCTCCTCCTCCTCCTCTTCTTCCTCCTCCTCCTCCTCCTCCTCCCTTCGCCTCGGAGGCGCCCCCTGCGTCGCCCGAGCGCTGCTCGCGCCCGGCGGCCGCCGACCAAGCACGTCTTCTCCACGCGAGGGGGGCCGGGGAGGACTTCGGGCCGACGGGGCGACGGGGCGGGGGCCGCCGCGGCGCCGCGGCAAGAGCGGCGCCCAGCGCGGCGGCGGCGCCCGGCGCCGCGCCGCTGGGGGGGCCGTCGGCGCCGTCGGCGGCCGCCGGCCTGCGCCGGGGATGCGCGGCGAGCGCGTCGCAGCAGCAGCGGATCGATGTGACAGTCAACCCGTATGGCAAGGATGCGGGATGAGGATGCAAGGGCCGTGGATGCCCATTTGGAAGCTTCCCGAGCGGGGCGCGGCCAACGGAGGTGGTCAAGGATAGACCGAAGAGGCAAGGATGCGAGGGTACCCTTGGGAAGGTCGCCCATCCTTACTCTGCGGGTTGACTGTAGCCAGCGTGGACCCCGAGCTGTGTGTTTCTAGCAGAATCTGTGTTGTGCCATCGATGCGGTGCAGTTGGCGCGGTGCAATCGAATTGGTGCGATCTGTGCAGTTCAGTCTTGTGTCCCTTAGAAAAAAAGTCAGAGCCCCCAAGTGCAAGCACTTTTTGGGGACTATCTATATGTATAGGAGCAACACGCGCGTTCCCGACAGCACGCCTCTGCTGAGCAACACGTTTCTCTTACACCGAGTCTTTCACTCCCTCGTGCCGTGCGCTGAGCGTGAGGAGCGGGAGGGGGAGGCGGCGACAGATCCCGCCGCCAGGCTCTGCTGGGGAGGGCGGGATCGATGGCAGCGGCGCACCAGCGCAGCACCGTCCGCAGAAGCAGCAGGCGGGGACCGATGAAGCAGCAGCAGAGGGGGGGGAGACGTGCCCCACAGGAAGCTGCCGCCGCCGCGCCCCCTCGCCCGAGTGGTCTGTGCCAGAGTTAGGTCGGGCATGTCCCCCCCAACAGGCGGATCTTGGACGAACAATTACAGACAGTAAACGAATATTCAAAGCATTCAAACATGGTGAAACATCGTCCCCATGATATTTTCGGACTCTTTTTGAAGATTCCTCCTGTAGAGGGACGTGCCCGACTTAACGCCACAAACGGCACCACCCCACCTACGGCCCCACGGGCCGCAGCGTATACCAGGACGTCCGGCGTGGGTTTTTGCATGGTATACGCTACGTCCCCCGATGGGCCGTAACGCAGCATGGAGGGCCATAGGTCGGGAGCGGCCAAGAGGGGGGTGTCTAAGAGGGGGGGGGTGCAAATCATCGCCGGCGGCATGTTCGCGGCCCAGCGGGGGGGGGCCAGGGACGTAAAGAGACAAGAAGAGGCGCCGTGAAATCTGGGGAAATATCATGGCCCACGCCATGGGATCCCCCCCCCCTACAACCCCGTGCGAAAAGCAACTGGGGTTTGGTGAGCCCCCCGGCCCCCGAATTTCAATGTTCATCGTGCGACCAGCGAAGTTCGAGAACAAAAAAATCGACCCCGCGTTGAACATTGAAATTGGGGGCTGGGGGGGGGGGGAGGTGTGTACGAAAACCCCAGCTGCTTTTCGCACGGGGTTGTAGTCCTCCCCCCCCTCTTTTCCGCCCCCGAATCGGTGGGCTGGTGTCGTTTGCTTCCTGGCCGACCCGGGTCGGGCCACGCGGCAGGCGACGAGTGCGCAGCGGGGCGGGCGCCGCCCCTCTGCAGACCTCGCGCAGGGGGGGGGGGGGGGGCACCGCCCCCCCCCCCCCATCGGCGCACACGGGAGCAGGACACGAGGCGGGGCTCGAGGCTCGAGGAGGAGCAGGACACGACGAGGAGGAGCACGAGGCTCGAGGCTCGAGGAGGAGCTCGAGCTCGAGGAGGAGGAGCTCGAGGCTCGAGGAGGAGCAGGACACGAGGAGGAGCAGGGCACGACGAGGAGGAGCAGGACACGACGAGGAGGAGCAGGACACGAGGAGGAGCTCGAGGCTCGAGGAGGAGCAGGGCACGAGGAGGAGCAGGACACGACGAGGAGGAGCAGGACAGGACGAGGAGGAGCAGGACACGAGGAGGAGCTCGGGGCTCCAGTGCAGAAGGACCTTGAGCGCCTTCTGCCCTCGCTGTGCCTCGGGGGAGCTAATCTCGGCGGTGGGCAAACCTCCCATTAATACACCAGCCTTTGGTGAAAACTGCCCGGGACCGAAACCGACGGACCTGGACCCGCAAAAACGACGGCCGCGACGCCCTCCCGCGAACCCAAAATGGCCAATTCGCTAACCGACGTGTCGGGGTGGGAGGTTTATCAACCTCCGATACAATCGGACTCGATGGGACAGGACACGCGAGAGGATACAAGACCCCTCCGAGGGCCACATTGCCACCGGAATGTTGGAAGCATGGGTCGCGAGACACAGGACACAAGGGTACCCTTGACTTGGCAGGGTCGACCTACTAGTCTGGGCCGACTGTACACCATGCGAAATGCTTAAGAAATCATGGGTTAAGAAATTCATAGTCTCAGAAATTAAATCAAAACCCATCATTTCTATTCAAATCTTAGGATTTACATCCAAAAGTTAAGAATAATCGAGACTCTGGCCGAAAACTTGGGTTTTCTTAAGCATCGCCTAAGGTGTAATCATCGCCACGGCTGGGCTCGCCCTGCAACCGTGGTCGAGACGCACCCCCTGGGACACGTCCGGGGGGGGTGCCGCCGTCGCCGCCGCGGGGGGCCGCCGCGGGCCCCGTGGGCGCAGCGCGGTGGCGCCCGCGTGGGCTGCCACATAGGAAAGCGGGGCCCTCGAGGCCTCCTAGAGTGAAGGGGAACTGGGACACACAAATAAATACACACAAATAAAAAGATTCCCCATATTTTCCTATATTTTTTGGTTTTTGTCTTCCCCCCCACTTCCCATATTTTCCCATATTTTCTGGGGAATCGAGGATTAATTGTGTCTGTGTTTTTTTTCCCTCCTGAACATAGGAAAGGGGGGCCCTCGAGGCCTCCTAGAGATGGGGTCGGAGTGGATGGGGTCGGAGGGTCGCGCCGCATCGCCGATACATCATTGGCGATACATCGGCGATGCACCGGCGATGCAACGTCGACATCAGCGGTGCATCGGCGACGTCGACGCGGAGCAGGTCGGGCTCCACATCGAGCCGCATCACCGATGCATCGGACATGCGGCGCGATCCTCCGACAACATCTAGGAGGCCCAGGGCCCTGGCTCGGACTTCTCCGGCTGCTTCGACACTCCTGCGGTCCTCCCTGAGGCCCCGGGGGCCGTCGCGAGCCATGGCGCCCACTGCGGTCCGGCGGCTCCCGCGGGGGGCCAGCCACGGCTTTCGGGCCCCGGGCCGCTTAGCTTCAGCTTCTGGCTTCCCGGGGAGGCCTCCCGGGGAGGCCTCCGCGGAAGCTTCGGCAGGCCTGCAACGACCTCTGGGAATATCGTTCTGGAGCTTCACGGACCTCCGATGACCTCGAGCTGCTGCGGGGATACGACCGAGCCTAAGAGAGGAGACCATCCCTCGAGAACACGAGGCCCTCCGCCGGCCTGAACGCACAGAACATGTACCCTCCCCGGGGTGCACGAGAACATCCAACAAACATGAAGAACATGAGGGTACCCGCTCCGAGCCGACCTCGATCTTAAACCCCGGCCCCGCCGTAGTGTCTTACCCGTTGGCGCCTCGTGAGCCCTCGTGCGCTGGCTTTCCAGTCTGGGTCTTCGTCCAGTCGCCGTCTGTGGGCCTCCAAGGCGCCCCACGTGCGATGACCCGGCTTCCCGGCCCGTGCTTTGGACGCCCGAAATGGGTACGGAAAAAATGGGTACAGTGCCCAACAACACATGTTGTCCCAAACCGACGGCGGCCGCTGTTGGGCAGGCGGCCTCCTGTCTCACATGGACACAGGCCGCGGCGGCGCGGACAGCGAGTCCTGTCCAAAATGAGCAGGAACTGCTGTTGGGCCAGAAGACTCCTCCTCCCCCTTCTCCTGCTCCTCCTCCTCCTCCCCCTTCTCCTGCTCCTCCTCCTCCTCCTCCTCCTCCTCCTCCCCCTCCTCCTCCTCCTCCTCCTCCTCCTCCCCCTCCTCCTCCTCCTCCTCCTCCTCCTCCTCCTCCTCCCCCCTCCTCCTGCAGACGTGCGGTGGCCGGACTTCGCGGGGCTCTCGCCCGGTGGCCGGCCCCGGGGTGCCCTCGCGTGCTGGCCGGCGCTGCCGGTCCTCTTCTGTGGCGTGGCGGCCGCGCGTGGGCGCTGCGCGGGCGCCCGGGTTCTCCCGTGGGCGCACCGCGCGGAGGCTCGGGGATGGACAGACCCCCTTTCGTAGAACGTGGTTTAGTGAAAACGACCTGAGGCCCAAACCTGGCGGGCGCGAGCCTGGAAAATAACGGCCACGGCGCCCTCTCGAGAACCGAAAACGGACAACTCACTAATCGACGTGTCACTGTTGGGGGTTCTGTCCAGCCCCGAGAGGCCTGCCCTGAGATGGGGTCGGGCACGTCCTCCCGCAGGCAGCTCTCGGGCGAAGCGTAGAAGAGCAGTCAGCACAGGTACACCCAGAATGCTCAACGATGACAGGAGTATGGCCCCCAGGCTATGTTTTGATCATCTGTTAAAGCCCCCTTAAACAAAAACATGCCCGATTTAATCCTAAGAAGAAATAGCAACTACCCCCCCACCGACACAAGGAGGTTAACCGCTTCCCTCCGCGTGTACCTTTCGTATGCGCATTGCGCACGATGGTTTCGTCTGCCAGCCAATCCGGGTATCGCGACTCCCCTGTACCATCACCGACATATACTAGCCAGTGCACATCCGTTGATCTAGGGGGTGTTCTCTTCAATGACCCATTGCAAGAGGAATGCGGGGCGCATGCGCACGCCGCCGCGCGCGCATGCCAACATCGCACAGCACAAACTTATGACGCGACGCATCTGTTCAAAAACCGAAACATAGTGTAAGGATTCTGCGCGCGATCACTCGGTGAAGCCAAAGGCTAACCAGAGAATCCTCTTGCATTAATTGACATTCCCCAAACGGTGCTTGCACTGAAGGGTTCTTAAAACTGGTCTAAGGACCTGGGCCTGTCTGTCGGTCTAGTGGCTATGTTGTCGCCGTCGCCGCCCCGTCGCCGCCCGTAACTGAGCCTGTCTGTCGGTCGGGCGGCTATGGTGTCGCCGTCGCCGCCCCGTCGCCGCCGCGTCGCCGCCCACCGCCACCACTAGATTGCCGCACATGGACTGCACCACGTCAGATTGCACAACATAGATCGCACCACATACATTTGTTCACGCAGAGTGCACAACATACATTGCGCACCACAAGCAGTCAACACGTCTAATAAGGATGCACGAGAAGGATACAAAGGGCCTTGGAAGGCCATTTCGAAGCTTTTCGAGCGGGGCGCGGCCAAGGAAAACGGCCGAGGATGGACCGATGAGGCAAGGATGCATGGGCACCCTTGGGAAAGCTGCCCATCCTTATTATGCGAGTTGACTGTGCGTTGCACCACATAGTTTGCACCACATGGGTTGCACCATACATGTGTGTATATCCACATGCACGTAAGTATGTATGAATGAATGTATGTGGTATATACATTAAAACAATATTGCATCACATACACTGCACAACGCAGAATGCCCCGCATTGATTGCACAGCATACATTGCGCATCGCATAGGTTGTACCACATAGTTTGCACCACATCGCAAACGCACCACGTACATGGCGTGACATGCATTGCACACGATTGATGGCACAACACATATCGCACAACATGGACTGCAGCACGTATTACAGCATACGGATGTCTCCACAACTATTGCACAACATAGGTTGTATCACATTTACGCCACATAAATGGCCTCAAATAGAATGCTCCGCGTAGACTGCACAGCCTATTGTACACACTGTAGATTGCACATCGTATATTGTACAACACTTAGTGCGACACGTCGAATGCACTGCATACCTTGCACGAACCATATTGCGCCACATACATTGATATCGCAACCCAACCACTGCACACTATATATTGCTAGACCGCACGCTGTTTGGGGCACACGCTGGCTAATGTAAGCCGGTGCGGGCCACACGCACGCGCATGCCAAACACATTCAACAACCATCGCGTGCCCGCCAACTTTGTCGAATCCGACGGCCCCCTTCTGGGGCATCAGGCAGCGTGGTGGAGGCTTTGCTGCCACCTGCTCCAATTCCAATTTCCAAGATTACGGTTCTACTATAATGTGAGTTCTTACTGTCGGCGCGAGGGGGGGACCGAAAAGGCCCCGGTTACAGTTCCCGAATCGCGTGCTCTCTGGGACACGTGAGAGAACTCGACTCGCGCCCCCGAGGCAATCAGAATTTGTAAATTACGCCAGATTCGCTCGCATGGGGCCAGAATCTATCGTGCATTGCGCGTGGTTCGCGTTCTCCAGGCCAGCACCCCTAGTCCACTGCACGAGATTCGCGCTCCCGAGGCCAGATCCCCTTGCGATGGATACGAAACTTGCGCTCCAGAGGTCCGAATCCTGTGAAACTGCGCAGATTCGCGCTCCCGAGGTCAGAGCCCTTTTCATATTACGCCGACTTGGCGCCCCCGAGGCACATGACGGGCTCTGTCGGCCCGTGGCCTTGCTGTTTCGCGTCGTGACTTCTGCCAAGCGGCGGACAGCAGCGGGGCCGGCCCCGATGGCCGGCACGACGTGTGCAACGTCGGGACCTTCTTCCGGGCCATGCGAATCGCCGCGCGGCTCATTGTTCGGCACGCAGGCGCTGGAGGAAACCGCTGCGTTTGCGTCTCCACCGATCCAACGCCTGCCAAGGAATGCGGAATCACTACCGCCACGTATTCACGGGCATGCCGTGAAAGAGCCGCGAACGCTTCAGATGGGACCAAGGCGCACATCTGCACGTAAGACCTGCAACTCGGAAGGGTGCTGTGGACAATGTGACATACGAGTGCGATGCGCATGCGTCGGACCAGGCAGGAGAGCCCAGAATCGAATCGACAAGTCGAATCGGCGATCGAAATGAATCGGATCGGCGAACATCGGCAGCCGAGTCGGGAAACATCGAATCGGTATACATCGGCAGGCCAGCAGGCCTGCGTTGAGAAATCGGATCCCAAATCGGAATCCGATGTCGAATCGAATCGGAATCGGAATCCCTCAAAATCGAATCGAATCGAATCGGAGGAATCGCAACGAGCCCTGACCACGAAGCGAACACGAAAGATGACGGCTGCGGGCGCGGCCGCACCGGCAGCCCACCAACCCGACGCTCACAGCGGCAGTCGGGGCGCCCTGCTCGCAAACGATGCGCCGATAGCGCAATACGTGAAAGGCTTGAGGAAGGGAAGGAGGACCTCCTCCTCCTCCTGACTCCGCCTCCGCCTCCTGCCTCCGCCTCCTCCTCCTGCCTCCTGCCTCCTGCCTCCGCCTCCGCCTCCGCCTCCTCCTCCTCCTGCCTCCTCCTCCTCCTGCCTTCCCCTCCTCCTCCTGCCTCCTCCTCCTCCTCCTGCCTCCTCCTCCTCCTCCTGCCTCCTCCGCCTCCTCCTCCCGGAAGGGGGGAGGGCGGAGGGCGGAGGGGCTGCGCGTGCCGAGGCGGAGAGAGCGCGCCTCGGGCGCCGCGGCCCCGCCGCCGAGAAGGCGGCGTGCAGCCAGCAGCTCCTGCGGGCGCCGCCCGCTCGGCGGGGCGGAGTGGGGCCTGCCTCTGCTGCTGGCCGCGCGAGGTCGACGACGGGGTCGACGACGGGGTCGACAGCGACAGCGACGACCATGGCGACGACGACGACGACGTCGACGTCGGCAGCGACGACGACGGCAGCGACGACGACGACGACGACGACGGCGACGGCGGCGGCGGCGATCGACGACGACGACGACGATTGCGACGACGTCGGCGGCGGCGACGACGATTGCGACGACGATGACGACCTCGGCCTCGACGATGCGGCGAGGCCGCCACCCGAATCGCACCGACTCCTCCTCCTTCGATGTACAGTTGGCCCGTATCAGAAAGGTGCCTTGACCTAAGGAGCCCAAAATAAGGAACGAGGCCCCTTTTTTCCATAAGTTGAACTTCGATTTCCGATCGAAAACATAAGACAAATCTGAGGCAAGCTGCGAAACACTTAAGGAACGCGGAGCCCCTCCCCAACGAAAAGGGTTCCTTCTTCAGGGCCCCGACTGTATCAGAAATGTGCGTGATGAGGATGCAAGGGCCTCGGACCCGCATTTCGAAGCTTTCCGAGAGGGGCGCGGCCAGCGAAAGTGGCCAAAGACGGACCGAGGCAAGGGCGCAAGGGTACCCTTGGGAAGGTTGCCCATCCCTGCCGTGCGGTTTGACTGTGCCACCCCATCTCCCGATTGCACAGCAAACGATCGCTCAAATCTTTGAACTGCCATTTTGGGTTCAAGGTCCTCTGGGGCAGCCAGGCCGACGGGCAGAAACATATCATCGCTGTGGGAAGCGATGTGTGGGAGGGGTGAGGTGTCAGACGTGGCGCGAGCGCGCCTAGCTTGCCCTCTCCTCCCTCCCTCGAGGACCCGCGTCCCCCCTCTCATTGTCCGTCGCCTCCGCTCCCTCCTCACCCTCCGACTGCATCCCCCCCCGCCTCGCCCAACGCCCCCTTCTCCTACGCATGCCCCCCCTCCCGCACTCCCCATCCACCCCCGGATCGGGCCTCGCTCCCCCCTCTGGAAGCTCACGAGATCTCTGGAGGACCCGCAACGAGCCCCAGACGCCAGATGCTCGACCCTCGACGCTTTTCCCCACCCCTGGGGGGGGACCGACGAATACCGACATCGCTACTCCACGGACCTCTCCCGGGGTGCCTTCTGACTAGAGTTTCGCGGCGAATCCAGCGATGGCCATTAAGGCCTCCCAGGGGCCCCAAAACAGCGGAAACGCGCCGAGGGTAGCGGTATCGGCACCTTTCCTCCTACTCTGAGCTCCCTCCCTCCACATCCTCCTTCCTCACCTCGGCCTCCTGACTCCTCATCCTGCTCCCGTCCCCGCTCCTCTATCCTTCTTTCTTTCGTTCTCCTTTCTCCCTCGCCTCCCTCCCCAAGGAGCTCCCAGGACCCCGCAGACATCCCAAAATGGACCAACCAAGTCTGAGGCTTCGCTTTTCGACCGTCGATGCCTCCTCCCTCCTCCCTCCCCCCTGCCCGACCACGACGACGACAATCTCGACGACGACGATGGCGGCGGCGACGACGACGACGACGACGACCTCGACGACGATGACCTCGTCGACGACGACCTCGACTTCGACCTCGACGGCCAACATCGATCTCGTCGACGACGACCTCGACCTCGATTCTACGACGGCGATCTCCACCTCGCCGTCGCCGTCGAAGACGACGACGACGACCTTGACGACGAGACGACGCCGAGCAGGAGGGGCGCGCTCCGCGACGGCATCGAACGGCCATCTCGCTTCTGAAGGGCACCGTGATGCCGCAGGAGGAGGAGCAGCAACAGCACCTGGAGTGCGAATGCGGGCGCGACAAACGCGACGCGAAGGCTCCCACCTGCTTCCAGGAACCATCGGTGCGACTGAGCGGCTGAGGCCACTGATGAGCAGGGACCGACCGTCCCGGCATTCCTGTAGGCCTACCACGACCTGTTCTTAGAACCCAAACATGTCCCACTCGCAAAAGCAGTGTTCTTGGAACATACGCCCAATGTGTTGAAACAAGACAGCACCAGCCAGAAACATGTTCAAAGCACAGCTCGTAGAACCCACAAAGGGTTACGAGAACGGTGTTTGGTGGGCCTATGGGCACGCCGCGGCGCTTCTCCACTGCTTGACACTGGTGGCGTCGCGCGGATTCCAGCACGGCAGGGCCGCGACAACCCATCAGGAGCCTCACAGGAGCCGCAACGGCGCCTGGCGCGCACACGGGGGCCGGCCCGTGCCGCGCGGGAAGGCCAGCCTGTGGCCGCAGGCATTCCTCACGTCCTGGCGCTGGTGGGCTCCGTCCCCGAGGCCACCTTTTTCTGGGGGGCCACATGCGAACCCTACCCCTACCCCCCACGATTTCTGAGGGGGAGGGTGGGGTTCACTTCGATTGGGAGCTCCCGAGCGAAGTGAGCCCCACCCTCCCCCTCAGAAATCGTGGGGGGTAGGGGTAGGGTTCGCATGTGGCCCCTTATTTTCCCTCGGCAGCGAGGCGGGGCAGTCCGCACCAGCGTGGCAGCGATGCAGGGGCACCACAATGCGAACTGGCCGGCATGCCAGGAGGGAAAACGAGGGGCAGGGCGGCCGCAGGGGGGGAGAGGAGGGCGAGCACTCAGAGGCGGAAGGCCTCCGCCATGAGCAGCCGGAGCGGCCGCCCCCCAGGGCCACACGACGCGGACACGGAGCACGAAAGCGCGAAGCAGGAACCGCTCCCTCTCCATAGCCATCGTCGAATAGTGTTAAGGGCCCCAGAAGCGGAGCGGACTGCAGAGCCCTCGGAAGCCACAAGCGGACCTGGAGCAGAATCGGTCGGCGCAGGTTGCAGAAGCCTTCGGACTCAGCCTGGTGCTGATGGGGTGCGTCCCCCAGGCTCCACGCCATAAGCAAGTGTCCAAGCACGGCACCCCCATAACGGATACAAGGAAGAATGGCGAGCCCTGTCGCGTCCCCTGGGGCGTCTCCTGGCACGTTCCCTGACGAGTCCCCCGGCACCGTTCAAAAGCACAGCGTCTGAGGCAAACCCCATCGCTCACACAAGGAAAACTCAACGTTCCCGATACATCTCCATCCGAGACAGAGCCCCCTGGCATTTCGCCAATTGGGGGACCACTTGGAATTGTGTAGAAACATTGCGTTTCCGCTACGGCACCACCGAACGCTCAATCCAAGCAAATGGTAGATGAGCCTGGTGGGCAGAATGGGTCGCGGGAGTGGAGTCTTGGCAACACAGGACGGGGGGAGGGACACAGGAGGCCCCGAAAAGTATAAACCTGCCACACCCTCATACCAAATGTTGCCGCGGTCTGGATCACACGGGCACGCGGACGGGACGCCCTGAAAGGCCACCAACCTCCCAGGGCTATGTCACAAAACAAGCAGGCGGCGAGCTGGGGCATCTTCCGCTTGGTCTCTCCCCGCCAACTTCGAGGACATGTCACATTCGGGCACCCTGCGCAAACCGCGGCACTCCGTCTGGGGAGCCCTCGGAGTTTTTCAGGTGGCGCAATTTGGGGCGTGCTGACATGCCAAGCGCTACCTGGTAGGGTTTCTGTAATCTTCTTCTATGGCCTCCGTCCCCCTCTCTCGCTACGCTACGCCGTATGCACCGCTCCCTCTCTCGAGGCCACAATCCATTGCAACATGCAACGCACTCGCACACTCGAGGCTGTAATCCGTCGGAAACTGCGGCGAATTCGCGCCCCCGAGGCTACAACAAGTCCCTTGTCAAATGAGGCAGATGCGCGCTCCCGAGGCCAAGATGCCTCCAAGATGGCCCAGGATGGCTCCAAGACGGCCTACTTTGGCCTCAATGCGGCCCAACATGGCTTCAAGACGGCCCAAGAGGCCAGCGCTTCGCCTCTCCCTCTCTGAGGCCATATTCCTTAGGAAAATACGGCAGACTCGCACTCCAGAGGCCCGAGAAGCCCAAAAGCCATCCAAGAGGGCCCCAAGATGGCCCAAGAGAGCTCCATGACGGCGTAAGAGTGCCCCAAGACGGCCCAAGAGGGCCCCAAGGGACCCTCAAGAGTGCCTCACAGGAGGTCAAGGTAGCCCCAAGACGGCCCAAACGAGTTCCATGAGAGCTCCTCAAATAGTGAAAACGGAAGGTGCCACATGGTGACGGCCTTCCTTTTCTTCCTCCTCCTCCTCCTCGTCAGCAGCAGCGCCATCAGCATCATCATCATCATCATCATCATCATCATCATCATCATCATCATCATCATCATCATCATCATCATCATAATCATCATCAGCAGCAGCATCAGCACTAACATCATCATCAGCAGCATCATCATCAGACTCCTCCTCCTCATCATCATCAACATATTCTTCATCATCATCAGCAACATCACCATCATCGGCAACATCGGCAGTATCATCATCAACAACATCATCATCATCATCACCACCGCCACCATCGTCATCCTCAATATCATCCTCATTATTGTGACCCCAACCTCACCACCAGCAGCACCGTCAATACCACCATCATCGTCATCGATACTATCACAGTCGTCATCGTCATCATTGCTATTGGCATCCCCGCCATCATCGACATCATCATCATCATCATCATCATCATCATCATCATCATCACCACCATCACCATCATCATCATCATCATCATCATCATCATCATCATCATCATCATCATCATCATCATCAGCATCATCATCAGCATCACCACCAAAAGCAACAACATTATCATCACCACCACCACCGTGATTGACGTCGTCGTCGTCATCACCATCGCCATCACCATCATCTCCACCATCACCATCATCATAACCGTCACCGTTGCCGCAGGCCCAACCCACGCGGAGCTCTGCTGGCTCGTGAGCTCCAGCGGTTCCGGCCTCTGCCGCAGCAGCTCACGGGAGGGAGGCGCCACGCCGCCCTCGCCGCCTGCAGCTGCGCCCCGCGCGGCTGGCGGACACGTCACGAGCTCAGCTGCCCCGGTGCGCAGCACGCAGCACGCACAGAGCGTGCTGATACGGAGCTCAGCGCGTGGACTGAAGGCGTGGTTCCGATTCGGCACGTTCGCCAGAGCGTGGTCCAATACGTGGAGCCACCACGCAACGCATCGGCACGGACGTCCTGAACACGGGGCGTGTTGCGTTTCAGAACGGGCGTATCGAGGCAACTAAGGTCACAGGTGAACAGCAGGAAATTATCCAACAGTCGTTGTGAGTATCGCCTTCGGTGGATCTCCTCGTGGGGCTCCGAGGCGTGCGAAGGGTGTGCTGAGATGGGGCGGGGCCGCCATGCGTGTGAGGGGTGTGCCGCAAAGGGGGCGGCGGTGCCATGCGAACTCTCCCCATGGGGCCTCGAATTGAACTCCCTATGGTGCCACGAGCCGTTTGAGAGGTGTGCCGGAATGGGGCGGCGGTGCCATGCGAGCCTTCCCTGTGGGGCCTCGAATTGAGCTCCCTATGGGGCCACGAGCCGTGTGAGGGGCGTGCTGGAATGGGGCGGCGGTTCCATGCGAACCCTCCCACTAGGCCGTTCGGTGGAACTTCCTGTGGGGCCACGAACCGTGTGAGGGGTGTGCCGAAATGAGGCGACAGTGCCATGCGAACCCTCCGAATGGGGCCTCAAGTGGAGCTCCCTGTGGGGCTGCGAACCGCGTGAGGGGTGTGCAGGAATGAGGCGACGGTGAAATGATAACTCTCCCAATGGGGCCTCAAATTAAACTCCCTGTGGGGCCACGAACTGTGTGAGGGGATGGAATGGGGCGGCAGTGCCATGCGGACCCTCCCATTGGGGCTTTTGGCGGAGCTCCCTGTGGAGCCACGAAGCATGTGAGGGGTGTGCTGGCATGGGGCACGAGTGCCATGCGAACCCTCCCACTGGGGCCTTAGGTGGAGCTCCTTATGAAGGAATCGGGCGGCGGTGCCATGCGAACCCTCTCCATGGGGCCTCGTGTGGAGCTCCCTATGGGGCAACGAACCGTGTGAGGGATGTGCCGGAATGGGGCGGCGGTGCCATGTGAACCCTTCCAATGGGGCCTGGAATGGAGCTCCCCATTGGCCCACGAAGCGTGTGAGGGGTGCGCCGACATGAAGCCGCGGTGCCATGCGAACCCTCCCACTGGGGCCTTAGGCTGAACGCCCTATGGGGCCACGAACCGTGTGAAGGGTGTGCCGATATGGGGCGGCGGTGTCATGCGAACCCTCAACGTGGGGCCTTACCACGAAACATACGAGGGGCTTGCCGAAAGGAGGCGGCGGTGCCATGCGAAGCTTCCCACTGGGGCCTCAATTGGACCTCCCTATGGGGCCACAAACAGTGTGCGGGGGGTGCTGAAATGAGGCCACAATGCCATGCGAAACCTCCCACTGAGACCTTAGGTGGAACGCCCCATGGGGCCACGAACCGTGTGAAGGGTGTGCCGAAGTAGGGCGGCGGTGCCATCCGAACCCTCCCATTTTGGCCTTAGGTGGACGCTCCTATGGGGCCACGAAGCGTGTGAGGGGTGTACCCAAATGGGGCGGCGGTGCCATGCGAGCCCTCACACTGGGGCCTTAGGTGGAACGCCCGATGGGGCCACAAATCGTGTGCGGGGTGTGCCGACATGATGCGGTGGTGCCATGCGAACCCTCCCACTGGGCTGTTTGGTGCAACTCCCTATGTGGCCATGAAGCGTGTGAAGGGGTGTGCCGGACTTGGGTGGCGGTGCCATGCGAACTCTCCCACTGGGGCTTTTGGTGGAGCTCCCTTTGGGGCCACGAACCGTGTCAGAGGTGTGCCTACATGGGGCGGCGGTGCCATGCGAACCCTCCCAATGAGGTCTCGAATTTAGCTCCCTATGGGGCCACGAACGGTGTGAGGGGTGTTTCGAAATTAGGCGGCGGTGCCATGCGAAACCTCCAACTGGGGTCTTAGGTGAACTCCCTATGGGACCACGAACCGTGTGAGCGGTGTGCCGGAATGGGGCGGCGGTGCCATGCGAACCCTCCCACTGGGGCCTTCGGTGGAGCTCCCGATGGGGCCACGAAGCGTGTGAGGGGTTCGTCGAAATGGGGCGGCGGTGCCATGCGAAGCTTCCCGCTGGGGTCTTGGGTGCAGCTCCCTGTGGGGCCACGAAGCGTGTGAGGGGTGCACAAATGAGGCGGCGATGCCATGCGAACCCTTCCAGAGGAGCCTCACATGGAGTTCCCCATGGAGCCGCGAAGCGTGAGGGTGCGCTGACATGAAGCCGGGGTGCCATGCGAACCCCCTGTACTGGGGCTTTTGTGCCGAAATGGGGCGGCGGTGCCATGCGAAGCCTCCCGCTCGGGCCTTGGGTGGAGCTCCCTATGCGGCCACGGACCGTGGAAGTGGTGTGCCGAAATTAAGTGGCGGTGCCATGCCAACCCTCCCACTGGGGCCTCTGACGGCCGCGACGCCCTCTCGCAAACCGTCAACCGAAAACGGCCAGCTCCTGAATCGACGCGTCAGGGTAGGAGGTCTGTCAACCTCCGACCCCCTCTGGGGTCAAATAGAGGCCTCCTAGACGGGGTCCGAGTAGATGGGGTCGAAGGATCGCATCGCATCGCCAATGCATCGGCGATGTATCGGCGATGCATCGGCGATGCATCGGCGACGTCGGCGTGGGGGAACACGGCCTCCACATCGAGCCGCATCGCCGATGCATCGGCGATGCGGCGGGATCCTCCGACCCCATCCACTCGGACCCCATCTGGGAGGCCTAGATCAACGAACGTGGAAGCCGCGACGCCCTCTCGCACGCCGAAAACGGCCAGTTCCTGAATCGACGTGTCAGGGTAGCCAACGTTGAACCAACGTGTCAGGAGGAGGAGGAGGAGGAGGAGGAGGAGGAGGAGGAGGAGGAGGAGGAGGGGAGGAGGAGAGGGGGGAGGGGGGGAGGAGGAGGAGGAGGAGGAGGAGAGGAGGAGGAGGAGGAGGAGGAGGGAGGAAGGGAGGAGGAGGAGGAGGAGGAGGCGGAGGAGGAGGAGGAGGAGCAGAGGAGGAGGAGGAGGAGGAGGAGGAGGAGGAGGAGGAGTAGGAGGAGGAGGAGGAGGAGGAGGGGGAGGAGGAGGAGGGGAGGGAGAGGGGAGGAGGAGGAGGGGAGGAGGAGGAGGAGGAGGAGAGAGGAGGAGGAGGAGGGAGGAGGAGGGAGGGGGGAGGGGGAGGAGGAGGAGGAGGAGAGGAGAGGAGGGAGGAGGAGGAGGAGGAGGAGGAGGAGGAGGAGGAGGAGGAGAGGAGGAGGAGGAGGAGGAGGAGGAGGAGGAGGAGGAGGAGGAGGGGAGGAGGAGGGAGGAGGAGGAGGAGGAGGAGGAGGAGGAGGAGGAGGAGGAGGAGGAGGAGAGGAGGAGGAGGAGGAGGAGGAGGGGGAGAAGGGGGAGGAGGAGGAGGAGGAGGAAGGAGGAGGAGGAGGAGGAGGAGGAGGAGGAGGAGGAGGAGGAGGAGGAGGAGGAGGAGGAGGAGGAGGAGGAGGAGGAGGAGGGGGAGGGGGAGGAGGAGGAGAGGAGGAGGGGGAGGAGGAGGAGGAGGGGGAGGAGGAGGAGGAGGAGGAGGAGGAGGAGGAGGAGGAGGAGGAGGAGGAGGTCTGTCCACCTCCGACCCCCTTTTTGGGGTCGACCAACGTTGAGGCCTGGGGGCGCCCACGTCCGGCTCGCGGCGCGCGCCCTCCTCGAGGGGCACGCGCGCACGACGCGGCTCCGGGGAGCGGAGCCGGAGAGCCTGCCCCGGAGGCGCGTGGTCTGGAGCTCTCGACGCCCCCCCCCCTGAACGAAGGATTGCAAAAAAACGAAGGTTTTTTTTTTGTGCAATCCTTCGTTTTTTTTGCAATCCTTCGTTTTTTTGCAATCCTTCGTTGCAATCCTTCCCCCAGAGAGAGACACTGTGCACGTCGCTCGCTCCTCATGGTCTCGGTTCCTGACTGTGCTCGCGTCGAACCGTTCCTGGCCCCCTGTAGTGGCCAGGAAGAGGCCCGGGCCAGAACAGTCGGAGGGATGAGAGGACCTTGGCCCCCAAGGTGTCAAAGAACTTCCGAAGGATCGGAGACGAACCATGTGTAAGTCCAGCGCCGAAGACCTGGGCGGGGGAAGCGAAGCGGAGCGAAGCGACGCGAAGCGGAGCGAAGCGAACGCCGGAGTCGTGGGGGCTCCTCTCCGGCGAGCTCGCCCGTGCCCGGAAGGGCATGGCGTGGAGGCCGTAGCATCGAGGAGATTGGAAACGGAGGGGCGCTGTTAACGAGAACTGTCAAAGGTCGCGGAAGAAATCGCAACTGGAATTGCCGATCCAGTATCTGCGCAGGGGGGGGGTCCTCGGGCTGGGTTGATCCGCAACGGCCTCAAAACGAAAAGCTGTGGCGAGAAACTTCCGACGTTCGGGGATCTTCTGACCCAGGTCATTCCAGACCCAGGTCAGTCAGGCCTGCAGAATCCTGCAAGCTCCTGCAAGATCCTGCGCCCAAGCCCAGGTCAACGCGAATGATCCTGCAAGACCCTGCAGGATCATGCGCCCAAGCCCAGGTCAATGTGACCCTGGCCCTGCAAGATCCTGCAAGATCGGGCGCTCTGGCTGACCCCCGTTTGCACTGACCCCCGTCTCAAGGCTCCCGAGTCGTGATGTTTTCACGACGCCAGAGTCTGAGGCCCGTGCCCATACCACCACCGCCCGAAGTGTGCCCTGGGGGGCCAGCCGCAGATGATCGACCGCGCGAACACGCCCTCCTCTTGCTTTTCCCCCTGCTCCTCCTGCTCCCGATCCCAAGCAAACCTCCTCCTCCTCCTCCTCCGCCCTCCTCCGCCCTCCGCCCCCTCCGCCCTCCTCCTCCCCCTCCTCCCCCTCCCCCTCCTCCTCCTCCTCCTCCTCCTCCTCCTCCTCCTCCTCCTCCTCCTCCTCCTCGGCGTTGGGGTTATGGCCCCGGGCCCCCATAGACACAAACAAAAACGCCACCTGCCGGACACGGCCTCTGGGAGGACTGGCCCTGTGGCTTTGCCGCCCCTGAGTGTAAGTTCCACTCGCTCGCTGAACTATGCAAGGAGAGGCGCTCCTCCCCCCATTCGGGGGGGCGCGCAAGCATGGATTGGCGATCCATGGACTTGGCGCGCGGTCGCCAACTCCATGCATCGGGGGAGGTGCCCTCCCCAGACTGCGGCCCGGGCCGCCTCGCCCGGCGGAGGAGACCCGCGACTTCCCATGGAAGCGGGACCCGTCGGTCCTCCACGCCCCCTTCATCCATGTTTGCGGTCGCCTGACCTCCCTCCCTCCCTCCCTCCCTCCCCCCCTCCCCCCTCCCTCCCTCCCTCCCCCTCCCTCCCTCCCATCCCTCCCCCTCCTCCTCCTCCTCCTCCCCTCCTCCTCCTCCTCCTCCCTCCTCCTACTCTCCTCCTCCTCCTCCTCCTCCTCCTCCTCTCTCCTCCTGCTCCTCCTGCTCCCTCCCTCTCCTCCCCTCCTCCCCCGCCTCCTCCTCCTCCCTCCTCCTCCTCATCTCCTCTCCTCCTCCTCTCTCCTCCTCCTCCTCCTCCTCATCCTCCTCCTCCTCCTCCCTTCTCTCCTCCTCCTCCTCCCTCCTCCTCTCCTCCTCCTCCTACTCCTCCTCCTCCTCCTCCTCCTCCGCCCCCTCCTCCTCCGCCCCCTCCTCCGATGCCTGAACCATTCCTCCCCGCCGCTCCGCCTCCGCCCTGCCTCCCCCCCGCTCCTCCCCGAAGCACCAAGGGGCTCGGCGCGGCGTGGCGCACCGCCTGCCTTGGGGGGGGGGGGCGGGTGGCGGGTCCGCTGCCGTCGCAGGCGCGCCACTGGCAGCCAAGGGCAGCGCACAGTGCAGACCAGCCCACAAGAAGCCTTCCCTCGCCATCGCTCGGCTCGGACGTCCATTCCCTGTGTTTTTTTTCGGTTTCGTGCGTGGTTTTTACGCTAAATGATAAAGGATGGTCCTCGATGATTCTCGCCGGAAGAAAAAGGCACACGTCCGAGCGATGCCAAATACCACGAGACACCCAACCCTGAGACCCCAGGACGCCCACGGATGTTTGGTGTGGGGACGTCACGCTTTCCACAGCAGGGCCATCGAAGCCCAAGAGACCCGTGCACCCTGGAGGCAAGCAGGGCGTTTCCTGGCATGGGCCTCCACTGTAGGCTGTAGGTGACCAAAGCAACCACATCAGCGGCGGCAGCACGATCGATCGGGGGGGGGAGGCGGAGGAGGAGGAGGAGGAGGAAGAGGAGGAGGAGAAGGAGGAGGAGGAGGAGGAGGAGGAGGAGGAGGGAGGAGGAGGGAGGAGGAGGGAGGAGGAGGGAGGAGGCGGCAACAGCAAGCACGATCGCGGCCCGCGTCGGCTGCAGCGAAGACGGGGGGGGGCGACGACGGAGGAGGGCGATCGTGACGATGTTGAGCAGGGGGCCTCGTTGGCAGCACTGGCAGTGCCAGCAGTGCCGATAGCGCCGGGGATCGCCATGGCAGTATCACTCGAAACCATGTCAACTGGCTACCCGGCGCGGGGATGCCCACGTGCATGTCTTTTCTCAGCGTTTCGCAGGACGAGAGCCAGGATGAATGTGAGGGACTCTGAATCTGAGTGGCTCCTCCCGAAACTGTGCCGCAGAGGCATGGTGGATTCCCTTCAGGTCCCTTCAAGGTCTCTTTCTTCAGTAGTGTGATAGTCATGCACTCGAACCAAATTTCAATTGCCCCAATTTGCCTACGGTGCCGCATCACTTTCCGGGACACCCGAACTCATCGAACCCTGTGTTTTTGCGTGCTTGCAGCTTTCGACCCAAGGGTGGCAGACGCGAAGAGCTACAGATGATCTCCCGTTCCAAAATGATTCCCGAGATCGCAAAAGGGCCACCACGACCCCCCTAGAGCTGCCCAAGAGGCCCCCAGAGGCGCCCAACATGCGTCCAAGAGGCCCCCAAGACGCCTCCAAAAGGGCCCCGAAAAGGCTCTCAAGAGAACCCAACTAACCTCCAAAGAACAAAGTCTGGATGGGCTGAAGGCCACTAGATCCGCCGCCCTCTGTTGCTTGCAGGAGGGATGCTTGGCGTACCGAGTGATGACCGCTTGAACCCTTCCAATAAAAATCGTCATGGCCTCCAACTCAGCCCACTGGCCCACCGGAAAATCTATGCCTCCCGTGGGCTTCTCCCGAGATGCCTCCAGGAAGGTTCAGACGGCCTCCAAGACGGTCCAACATTGCCTCCAAGAAAGCCAATATTGCTCCAAGATGACCCAAGACGGACCTACATTTCTCCAAGACGGCCTCCCAGACGGTTCAATGTTCCTCCCAAGACGGCTTCAAATAACTCCAAAAGGCCTTACAGGAGAGCCCTAAGAAATGAAGATCATTGATCCCTCTATGCTTTGCCAATGGTTGCCGTCTCCTCGCTTTTTCTGCCTTCCGACAGCCGAAGGCGGCCCGAGGCCTCCAAGCTTTCCCCAACACGGCCCGCGAACCCCCCAGGAGGGCTCCGGGAGGGCTAACATGGCCCCAAGATGGCCCAATAGGGGGCCCCAGGACGGCCCCGAGAGGGCTTCCCGAGCTGCTCTAAAGCTCCCCAGGAGGACACCGAGAGCGTCAGACGGACGAAGAAGATCATGTGACGGCCCAAGGATCCCCCCACGGGCCCGCCAACTGGCCCCTCAAAGTCTCCCAAGAGGCCACCAGGAAGTCCCCAGGAGGCACCAAGAAAGCCCTAAGAGGCCCTCAAGAAGCCCCCTCCCTGTCCTGATGGTCCTTCCTCTGCTCCACCTCCTGCTCCTCATCCCACCCTCCTTCTCCTCCTCTTCTGTTGTGCTCCTCTTTCCCTCTCTTCTCTCTGTCTCTCTCTCTCTCTCTCTCTCTTTCTCGCGCTCTTTCTCTCCCTGTCTCGCTCTTGCTCTCGCTGTCGTTCTCGCTCTCTCTCTCTCTCTCTTTCTTCATTTCTCTGTTTCTGTCTGTCTGTCTGTCTGTCTGTCTGTCTGTCTGTCTGTCTGTCTGTCTGTCTGTCTGTCTGTCTCTCTCTCTCTCTCTCCCTCTATGTATCTATATGTGCGTATATCTATATATATATATATATATATATATATACATATGTGCATCCCTTTCTCTAGCTCTGCTCTTTGTGTATTGTCTGTCTTTCTCTCTCTCTCTCTCTCTCTCTTTCTCCCGAAATGTTCCCCCCAAGACTTCCGCAATGGTTTGGGGAGCCCATGGTCCGATAGTTTGGCCAGGCGTTGGTCGCTTCCAAAAGGCAAAGGGGCGGCCGTTTCACCGTATGTGTGGGTCGGTAAGAGTACGACCGAATAGTTATGAGCACGCGTGGGTCTGAGCACGAGTGGTTCTGAACACATGAAGGGGCCCCAGGACACACACACACATAAATACACACAAATAACATAATCCCCTATATTTTCCCATATTTTCTGGGTTTATGTCTTCCCGCCCACTTCCCATATTTTCCCATATTTTCTGGGAAATCGAAGATTAATTGTGTCTGTGTGTTTTTCCCCCCTCCTGAACATATACTATTCAAACTGTCACTCGCTCCACGAGAGCGGCTGAGGCTGACGACGAGTGTGCCTCTGTTCATAGCGAGGTCTGACCGTGCGCACTCAAAGGGACGGAGTGTGCTCGAACCTGAGAGTGGGCGAGTTTGGGTTCGAGTGGCTACGATTGGGTGAGCTTGGTCATGAGTGATCCTGGGTATGCGTGACTGGGCGTGCGTTGGCCAGGGTGCGATAGGAGTGAATGGGCGTGACTGACTGGGGGTGGGCGAATTTGAATGCGAGAGCGTCTGAGTTCGGATAAGTCTGAGCGGGTCCGGGCCAAAATGTGACTGGCGGAATTCGACTACATCTGAGCGTGGGAGTCCGAATGCAAGAAACTCCATATTAATTCGCATGCATATGACTGGATCCGGACATGATTCGGCCAGAGCAAAGTTGACTGACTACGAACGGGTCTGAATTTGATGGGTCTGGATACAAATGCTATTCTTCGGTGCGTCGTTCAGCTTCAACGCCAGATCCACAATGATGATGATGGTGATGATAATGACGATGATGGTGCTACGGCTGCTGATGATGATGCTGAGGATGAGCATGCTGATGCTGCTAATGATGAGGGTACTGTCGGTAATGAAAATGATGATGATGCGGGTGATGATGGTGACGATAATGATGATGATGATGCTGATTTTAATGAAAGGAATGATGAGGAAGATAACGCTTAGGATGATGATGAGGCTGCTGGTGAGTGTGAAGGCGATGACGATGATGATGCTGATGAGGATGTCGATGGCGAAGTGGATTATGAGGATGCTGGTGATGATGGTCGAACGTAGCATGGGAATCGGGTGCCTCAACTACAGCTGCAATCGCTCCGGCACCGCATTGCGGCAAGAGCGGCACCTCGGATATCGTATTTCTTAAGAGTACAAGGAATTACAAAGATAGTGCACCTGGTTACGTACGCGTGCAGCGCTGGGAGAGAATAGCGCGAGACATCAATCGTGCGTGCACATGCATACGATTTGCATATAGGTAGCAAGGGCATGTAAAATAGGGTGCGGGAGTGGAGGATCAGAGGACGAGCGGAGATGTGGCTTCGTCGGTCGGCGACACGTACAGCCTCACTCGTGACAGAGCTGCGCATGAACATGCCCAGGCCAGAGAGCGCACCGAGGGTCATCACAGCCTGGATCGGGGCAGCCGCGACCCGTTCCCAAAGACCGCGCCGAGGGGCAGCGACTCCTCGTAGGTCGTAAAAAGGGGCACACAAACTCCGTGGTCTTCGTCTCGTTTGCTGCGAGAAGCTTCGCCTGGGAGTTGAGGTTATGCGTCCGTATGCGGAGCTGCGCGATGGCCACTTGCAACTGAATCCGTATATCAAGCAGACATGTTTCACGTATGTTCCGGAAAAACCTCCCCGGAACGTTCTGCGCACAGGTGCGGATTGTCGGGTGGTGCTTCAAGCCAGCTTCGGGCAACAGCAGCTCGCGCTTCCCACCACCGTTGAGCGGGCACGGGTTGTCGTAGTTCCTCGGGTTCCTGACGGACTCTACGGAGGTCTGGGAGGTCAGCTCCAGGCAGAACAGGACAATCCACTCGGACATCAGAGGGTTGAGAATGGCATGCCTCATGAGCGCCTTGGCGTTCGGCAAGAAGCCTCTGGAACCCCTCTGCTTGGCGGTCGCGAGCAGGAACTTCCGCGTTGGCCATCACGCTCTCGCGCCGGGCGAGCTTGCACGCCATCTCTGTCATGAGAGCGTCGATACGGGTGTTCATATCCTTGGCGAGGGTAGTGCGCATGTTCTGGATGGCTTCCGCGTGATGGTACAACCATGGTGCCAGCGCTGTTCTCCAACGAGGCCCTCTGCAGGTAGGTTGAGGAGCTTGTCATCAGGAGTCGGCCAGCTCCTGTTGTACCAGCTTGTCGTACTGGCCAGCAGCTATCTCCGCAGAGGACGTGGTAGCGCGGACATCGCGTGGCGGATCTGTAGCTCCTTGGTCACGCAAGTCTGGAAGACGATTCGGGACTGCATGAGCCCTCGGCCCTTCCAGGTACGGGCGGAGGTAATCCAGCCAGTCGAACTGGTGCAGGAGGGCGGGCGGAGGGCGGAGGGAGGGAAGAGGGAGGAGGGAGGAGGGAGGAGGGAGGAGGACGGAGGGAGGAGGGAGGAGGAAGGAGGGAGGGAGGAGAGAGGAGGGAGGAGGAAGGAGGGAGGGAGGAGGGAGGAGGGAGGAGGGAGGGAGGAGGGAGGAGGGAGGCGGGAGGCAGGAGGGAGCAGGGAGCAGGAGCCCCGGCTTGCGTGGCACCAGGCAGGAACGGACTGCGCGCACGTGGCGTCGCCACCAGGTCCCCGAGACGGACAGGGACAGCACGAGCGCGAAGGGCTCCTCGCAGCAGTCCTCGAGCGGCAGCTCCGCGATGCGCACGTGGCCCCGGGCGGCGCTGCAGGCGGCGTCGGCGGCAGAAGCTGGGACAGCCGAGCGTGAGCTGAGAGGGTGCTCCGCGTGATCCGCAGAGCTCCGAGGCAGAGGACGGCGGCGAAGCCGAGAGCTCTCCTGGATTGCCTCGATGGCCTTCCTCGTGCCTGGGTCCTCGGAGTCGGTGCAGATGGGTATCAGCGCGTGCGTGACGAGCTGGCCGAAGACGAGACGAGCATCCATGGCAGGGACAACCACCGTTCAGCAAGCGCGGCAAGGTGGGCGACATCACCAGGGGAGGATACCATGCTGTGCGAGCATTTGGAAATATAGATCGTGCAAAGGTGTAGCGCATTTTGGCAAACCTGGCTTGAGCCAAAATGGCTACGAATGATGATGCTGATGATGCTGCTGCTGATGATTATGATGCTGCTGATGATGATATTGCCAGTAATGGTACTGACGATTATGATCGACGTTTTACCCATCCCCCTGCTCACGCCAGAATTCTACGAGTGAGTGGAGTGGGAGTATGGGTAAAAAACACGCCTCTGGAAACCAAGGCTTCTATCCAACCCCTGCCCCCCCTGGCGTCGTTTCGTGGGGGTGGGGGACCAGCAAGGCCATGGCCAGAACTTGAGCAAGGACCGACCGTCCTGGCATTTCCACAGGCCCACCACAACATGTTGTTATAACAATAAACATGGTTCTTAGTACATAGGCCCGACGCCTTAAAACAGGACGGTCTCAGCCAGAAGTGTTCCAAACACATGTCGTGCAGACCACGAGAGGGTCTTAGAACATTCTTGGTGGACTTTTGGGCAAGCCAGGGCACTTCGCCGCTGCCCAGGAACGTCGACCGCCGAATGATGATGCCATGGAGGAGGAGGAGATGGAGGTGGAGGAGCAGGAGGAGGAGGAAGGGGTGGAGGTGGAGGAGCAGGAGGAGGAGGAGGAGGAGGAGGAGGAGGAGGAGGAGGAGGAGGAGGAAAGGGAGGCGCAGGAGGAGGAGGAGGAGGAGGCGCAGGAGGAGGAGGAAGGGGAGGAGGTGGAGGAGCAGGAGGAGGGAGGAGGAGGAGGAGGAGGAGGAGGAGGAGGAAGGAAGCAAGGCGAGAGGGAAGGAGGGAGGGAGGAGGAGGAGGGCTCTCGGCCCCGGCTGCGGCCGCAGAGTCTGTGCCCCGGCGGTGCGCGGCGCCGCGCCGCCCGCGGCCGCGCCCGGCCGTGCGGCGCCGCCCCCGCCGCGGGGCAGCGTGCGACGAGCCGGGCTCGGGAGCCCGCCGGCCACGGAGCGGCGACGAGCTCGACGCCGACGCCGAGCTCGACGACGAGCGCCCGAGCTCGACGACGAGCGCCCGACTTTTTCTCATCTGCTTGCTGCTGTTCGTGTGGCGTTGCTTCCTTTCTCGGGCGCCGACCACGAGCCTCCTCGAAATCAAACGCAGGTTTGTCGTGTTGCTGTTTGCGTTGCCCTGTTTCCTCTCTCGGGCGCCGACCAGGAGCCTCCTGGAAAGCAAAATCGCAGGTTCGTCGCGTTGATCGGCGCGCGGAGCGCGCGAGCGGGGCTCGGGAGCCCGCGGGGCCACCGATGGGCGGCGAGCGAGAGGGGGGAGTGGGGCGGCGAAGGCCCTCTCAGAAGGCGGTGGGGCTTCTCAGAAGTCCGCCGGCCTCCTGAAGGGTTTTGCTGTGTCTTCGGGGGAAGGCCCAGGACACTTTCCAGAAGGCCGGGGGACTGCCGAGCCTTCTGAGAAGGCCCGCCCCTTCTCACTTCCCCCCCGAGCCCGCCGTCAACTGCGACGAACCCGACGACGCCAGCGCCGACGCGGGCGCCGACCACGACCACGATGGTGCCCCTTCGCTTCGAAGTTTTTGAAACATTTCTGAAACTCCAGCACGGCCAGACACAGCTCCACAAACTTGCCGAGATGGGCCCTGAGAAGATTTTAGGGAATCCGCGGATCACGAACAAGAAGGGATCGAGGACCGACTGGGGCCCATTGTCGGCCCCAGCCACGCCCTTGAAGGTTTTCGAAAACCATGGCTGACTCCGCCGCAAAATTCCTTCAAGAATGCAGCCCAGAACAAGTCCAGGCCCGATGTCGACCGGCTATGATTGATGAGAGGCTGGTCCTCAGGAGTGGGTCGAAAGGCCGAGGGGGCCTGGCTCGCGAAAGGTCCCGCGGCAAACACGGGGTGGATGTCTCTGATAGTGCTCTCTTCCGCAGCAGCGCTCGCTATCACACTCTGCTGAAGGAGTTCAGAAACTGCTCCCGCAGAATCGCTCCCCGGGAGGTCGCCCGCTCCTGTCTCGGGAATGGCTCCCGTTCCCCACCACGCCGCCAGCGCTCGATGAACAAACAAAGAGCTGGCCACACCACTGGTTCCATGATCCATGTGGCGCATGCCCCAGCGCTGGATCCCCATCCCTGGGCAATAACAGGGTGCGGGACAATCTCCCTCTGGGCTCCCCACCATTCCAACCTGCCAGCGTTGCAAGACATGTGGCAAGTACGTATGGCTCTCACCATTTCGAACCTCTGGGGTCCAGGAAGTCTGGCACGGGCGTGGGGCCATCACCATTACATTCACGCCAAAGCCCACAATCCCCATCGAAAGTACGCCATTCCGGTTATTTTGAAGGGGAGTAGAATGCGGATGAGGAGAGAGGAGACCGCGAACCACCACAAGTTCGAAACAGGATCTCCGAGGGAAGAGACGCCATCCCCAGTGTTAGACTGCGCAAGTCCCAAACCCATAGGATTCGCGAAGACCACGCTGAAGCATCAGCACCCTGCTAGGGGGGGCTTTGCTGCACATTCTCTCCACTCATTACGGCGGATGCCCAGGAGATCACAAGATGGGCCGCCCGACTGTTGGGACCGCCAGGGGCCCTACACCACAAAGGGGTCGAGGGATCCGCTCGTGTCCATCCTATCTTCCCACGGCACCGAACTTTTCACGACGCCGAATACACCCAGACCGCCTGCGCATCTTCCCCCCCAGTCCGCGGGCCCCAGATGCGAGGCGGGGATTTATCCATACCCACCGCCTTGGAAGCGACGTCCTGGTGCCCTGGCGGGCGGTCGATTTGGAGATATCTTGGCCCCCACGGGCCCGAGCATGTGCATGTCCACCGCCTGCCGAGGCCCCCGAGCATTGATCCTCCAGGCGGTGGTTCTGTACAGGTTCCTGCCTCGGACCAGAGCTCACGACCCCCCACTTCCAGGGGCCAGGCTCTCGTGGAGCGAACCCTCGAGCAGGGCAGGGGGGCCCACCGGGAGGGCCACCCCGAGGCTCCCCGTGCGGGCACGCGGGCTCTCCGAGCCCGAAGCTTGCTGTGCCAGGCGTAGTAGCTGCACGCCTCCGCGTCCCCGGCCAGGTCGTCCTCGGAGAGAGGACGCCATCAGAAGCTGCATCAACACGTCGGCGGCGAGCCCCGGGGGGGGGGGGGAAGTTGAAGGGGCCCTGGGACCCACAAATAGTTCAACAGACACAACTAATAACAGGATTACCCATAGTTTCCCATATTTCCTGTGTTTTCGTCTTCCCCCCCACTTCCCATATTGTCATATATTTTGTGGGGAATCGACGATGAATTGTGTCTTTGTGTTTTTCTCCTCCTGAGAAATGAGGAAGAGAAAGTCTTCTCGGAAGGCCCGGAAGTCCCCCCGGCATTCCGAGAAGTGTCCTGCGCCTCCCCCGAAGACAGACAAGAGAGAGAGAGAGAGAGACTGCTCAGGAAAAGCCCGAGGGCTTCTGAGAAGCCCCGCCGCCTTCTGATGAGCATCGTTTATCCGATCCCTATCCCCAGCGGCGTGGCCTGGGCCCCACTGGCCGATTCACCCCCCTAGATGGGGATATAGGCCGTTCCCTTCGGGCTTCGAGGGGCGTATCCCCAACTGGGGTGGTACTTTGGCGGAGGTCTCGAAGGGGACGAGGATGGGGATGGAGGTCGGTAAAACGATACTGATCTGAGAGGGCCTTCTCCTTCTCACTTCCCCCCCCCTCGCTCGACGCCGAACATCGACCTGCCGGATGCCCGCCCTCCCCCCCCCCACCCCTCCTGGGCGACGCGCGGGGGCGGGGCGAGGAGGGGCTAACCCAGGGCCGACCCAGGGAGACCCGCCCGCAGCGGCACGAGAAGACCGCGCACCCTGCGCACGCTCGGACCTGGGACGGGAGGCCCAACCCGGGTCAGCCAGACCCGGGTGAGCAGGACACCCAAAAACTGACTACCTACCAGACCACCCCAACCCAACCCGAAGACCCGAATTTGACCCGAATTTCGGGTTGGGGGGGGGTACGGATACCATGTGTTTTTTCAACGTTCCCCGACCCCCCCCCACTGGAAATCGAGGATAAATTTGGGCCTTCGGGTTGGGTTGGGGTGGTTTGGTGGGTGGTGAAAAACACTGCCATGCAGGAAGCAGCAGCTGCAGTGCGGGGCTTGGCAGACCCGGGCCAGGCGCCAATGCGCGCGGCCGCGCCTCGCGGCCACGAGCGGCTCGCCAACCTGGGCCAGCCAGAGAGGGCCACTCGTGGGACCCTGCAGGATCCGGTGCCCTGGCGGACCCCCGCTTGCATGGACCCCCGTCTCTTGAGCCCCGAGGCCCTCCTTGAAGGGGCCCTGGGACACACAAATAAATACACACAAATAAAAAGGTTCCCCATATTTTCTATATTTTCTCGGTTCTTGTCTTCCCCACCACTTCCCATATTCTCCCATATTTTCTGGGGGATCGACGATTAATTGTGTCTGTGTGTTTTTTCCCCTCCTGACTCCTGCAAGAACATGAGGCCCGCCGCCGGCCCAGACCGAAGAACACTCGAGGGCCCCCCCCCCCTCGCGGGTCGGGGGAGAGAGGGGAAGACAGCAAACAGGGGGGTTTGAGACTCAGCCCACGCAGCCGATTTTCCCAGCGCCTCCCGGCGCCGGGAGGCGCCCATGTATCGAGGGATGGGCCCGGCGGCGGGGCCGAGACCAGCTGCATGCAGCAGATTTCGGAACTCCCCCTTTCCCGATCCCCCCCTTTCGTCCGGCCCGGTCAGGATGCACAAGAGCATCCCGCAAGCACGAAGAACCCCAGGGTACCCTCCCCGAGCCGATCTCGGTCTTATACCTCGGTCCGGCTGTAAGCATCGTCTCGTGATGCTCTCTCTTCTGCCCTCGCTCCAAGGGCCCGCAGGCGACCACCGGAGGCCGAAACGGGGGAAAACGCAGCAACGTTGAGCCAGCAATCGATGGGCCAGAATTAAGTCGGGCATGTCCTCCTACAGGCAGATTTTCGACGAGAAAAACATTTACATCACAAATATTCAAAAATTGGCAAAACTAGTATAAAAAATGCCCCCAGACTATGTCATGAATATCTTTGAATATTCCCCCTGTAGAGGGGCACGCCATACTTAACGCCAGAGTCGGGTCGGACAAATGAGGGGTCAGTCACGCGGGATGGGTTGGTGAATCAGCTCACGTGACAGATTTTCCTGAAGCCTCCCCGAACCAAAGGCGCCAGCGCCAAACGCAGCATAATCTCGCACGCCCCTCCCCCTTTCCCAATCTCGGAGGAGAACCGCGTGGGACAACGGCGGTGAGACAACGGCGGCCAAAATCCAGCCGAAATCGGTCCCCGGACCTCTCCCGGGGTCCAAACGCACCAGTTTTCCGAGCGGCGCCCAGCGGCAGGGCCAGAAAAGCAACCCCTGCCTCAGCGCGCCCTCCTCCGGCAATCCCCTCTTGCTGCCCGACCCGGCAAGAGTCTGGGCATGGGTCCTCGTAATCCCAGACGCCGTCCCCCGGCGAGCTGGCGCACCCGCGCGCTGCCGCGGCAGGTCGCCCGCTGTCCGCTCCCTCGCCGCCGCTGGCGTGCCTGGCGTCTCCCTGGCGCTCGGCGAGGGGTGCCAAGTCGTCGCGCTCGGGCGCGGCCGAGCTCTCCGCCTCCTGAGGAGGAGGAGGAGGAGGAGGAGGAGGAGGAGGAGGAGGAGGAGGAGGAGGAGGAGGAAGGAGAAGGAGAAGAAGGAGAAGGAGAAGAAGAGAAGGAGAAGGAGAAGGAGGAGGAGGAGGAGGAGGAGGAGAGGAGGAGGAGGAGGAGGAGGAGGGAGGAGGAGGAGGAGGAGGAGGAGGAGGAGGAGGAGGAGGAGGAGGAGGAGGAGGAGGAGGAGGAGGAGGAGGAGGAGGAGGAGGAGGAGGAGGAGGAGGAGGAGGAGCTGGTGGTCGAGGGCCCAAGCGTCCCCCCATGGCGATGTGTGCCTCCAGTGAGACGTCGCAGGGGCCGCGGTGCCAGCCCCCTGCGTGCGCCAGAGCCCGGCCCCTGCTGGCGCCCCGAAGCGGGCCCGGGGGCCCCCCTCTGTAGGTCCGTCTGGTCTGGGGTGCGTTTCGCCTCCCTCGGCGGCGACGATAGGGGCGAATAGCCCAGGGGCGGGCATTACACGCATTCGCCCGAGAGCCTTGTCGAAGACATAGATCATCGGCGCACCTGAACACATGTATTGCTCTCCCCTGGGCTATTCGCCCCTCTCGTCGCCTCTGACTCCCCTGAGCCTCGCCCACCCGCTGCGGTGGGAGGACCCGGCGCGACAGGGCGTCGCCGGCTGCGTCCGCCTCTCGGCGGCGCGCAGAAGGAAGCGTGACGAAGGGGGTGGCCCTCCAAGAAGACGGGGTGGCCTCCTGGGAGGGCCCAGTGCAGCTCCCAGGACAGCTCCCGGGAGGGCCTCCGAGGAGCAGCCTGCCTTCCCCCAGGAGGCCGCCCCCCCCTCGTGCCCCCGCCCCCTTCTTCGCCGCCGCCGACCTCCAAGAAGCCCAGGCCCTCTGCCCCGCCCGCCCGCTGCGGCGCGAAGGCGCGGCGCGAGGGGGCGTCGCCGGCCGCGTCCGCCTTCGCCGCCACGGCCTCCAGCATCATCCGCAGGGAGTCCTGCTCCAGGGATCGACCTAGACAGTGTCTTTCGTTTTCGTTGTGTTTTCGTTTTCCGTCGTTTCTCTTCAATCCACCTTTGCTGCAAAACGATATCGAAACGAAAACGGCCCACGAAATCGCCAAAACACAGTTTCGGTCGACCCCTGTCCTGCTCTCCGGTGTCCGACAGCTGGAGCGTGACGCGGTAGGCCAGGGCGGCCATCGAGTCCTGCTTGGCGCGGATCTCCTCGTCGCCGATGGCCGCCAAGATCGGCTCCAGGTTCTCGCTGGGCGTCTGGGGGCACTCCTCGTTCTGCGAACGGTTGCAGGCCTTCGTGTAAATGGACGCCAGCCTGGCCCCGGTGATTTTGTCCTCTGGCACGTACACGCACATTGACAACATCTCCTCTTCAGTGAGGTGCGCTCTCCAAATTCGCCGGCCCAGTGGGCCCATGGCGTATCATGCCCGAGTTGCACGATGGCACGATGGCGAACAGCGCATGCGGACCGAGGGGCGCGAAATCGCTCCCTTGTCCCATTTCTTGGGCCGTCGGGGGCCACCTGAAGTCATCCTGGGGCTTCTGGCTGATACTCGCGCCTGCTCATGCTTACGTCCCTGGGCTTGCTTCTGATCCTGCTGGAGCGGATGAAGGAGCAACTGCTGCTGGCGTGTGGGCGTAGGCACACACATATCTATACATATATATATATATATACACATACATACATACATACATACATACATACATACATACATACATACATGCATACATGCATGCATACATACATACATACATACATACATACATACATACATACATACATATATCTGTGTGTTTACGCATCTGTATATTTATTATATGCTGTGTATGTGTGAACGTCCACATTTCTGTACAGTTAAGCATGTATACGCATATGCGTCTCACGCGCATGCGTTCTGACTACATCTACCATGCTGGGTACGTGCGCGTACACGTACTCGTGCATGCATTAAGCATACAGACGCGTGTACATATATATATGTATAGGTATATGTACACACGTCCGTCAGTCCCCCTTCTGGGGGCCACCGAGCTAAGCGGGTGAGGCTTTGACATCTCAACAACTTCATACGTTTTCGGCTACTCAGTACATTAGTTACCAGCAATTGAATTCGGCGGCGCCCACTGGCCCCCCACACGAAAAACCCTGGGAGGGTTGGCTGTCTGATAACGAATTCGGGGCCCCCATGGGGCCGCATTGGTGCTATCCGGCCCTGGGCCCTCATGGGGCCGCATTGGGGCCCTCATGGGGCCGCACAGGCCTGTCGCTCAGACGACGAGGGAGGCCGCCGGTGGCAGCCCCGGGCCGTCTGCCATGAAAGGGGTAGGCCAAAGCTCAAAGCCAGATGCTTTTCAGTTGTATCTGCATTCGAAGGAACTGAAGGCCACCCGAGTACGGCCCGATTAAGTGGGGCCGGGAGACCGCGCCGCATCGCCGGTGCATCGGCGACCTCAAGATGGAGAAGATTAAGCTCTGGGTCGCGTCGCATCGGCGATGCAGCGCGACCTGCTGGCCTCATCTTCTCGGCCACAGGTGGACGGCCTGGAGAAGGCCGGTCGGCTCCAAGGCGGCCCAAGCGGCTCCTGCCAGCAAGCCCACGCCTGCAAACACACACACACACACCAACACATACACACAAGATGCGAACTTGCCAACCCCACGCGCGCAAGCCTGCCGGGCCTCGCCGAGCATCGCGCTGCAGTGCTCCCGAGCGTCCCTTCCGGGTGGGGCCTGCGGTGTGCGGGGAGCTGTGGGATGACCAGCTGCTGCGGCACGAACAGCACAGGGATGCAGCCGAACACGATGGAGTCCACAATGCCCTTTCGCAGGGGCGTGTCGCCGGGCGGCTGGGCGCAGAAGGTGGAGCTGAGCATCGCATTCACCATCCCCTTGACATTGAACAGCCACGTCCTCTTCGGGTCTCCGGGGTCCTCCTGCGGCACCGAGAAGGAGGGGGCGCAGGCCAGCTTTGACGATCTGCACTCCCATCCTAGAGCCCTCCTGAGGTTTTGCGCCTTGCCATGCAGGCCAGAGGAGTGGGACCACAAGTACCTCGCTCGTCCGCGGGGGCGCGTCCTCGCAGGTGCTCCGGCTGCGAGCCCGTGGTACACGGTGGGCACCGGAAACGCATACCAGTTCGGATCTTTCGCGCTTCCTGCAGGGACCTGCAGATTCACCCTCACAAATCGCTTGAAATATTTTCTGTCGCGCATGTAGGTGCATACGAAGTCCATTCGTGGATCCAGAAGCACATGGCGCCTCTCGAGTGCACCGGATCCAGGCGCTTCCAGAAGGGGGTTCTCACGGCGAAGCGCATTCCAGACTTCCTCCGCCCCAGCACACTCCAGACCATTGCGAGACCACGCTGGGACAAAAAAGACTCTGGCTTGGCTCACGTTGCGTGTGCGCCAAGGGGAACTCAGCAGCCTAAAGTAGATCATCCATGGGAGCGTGAAGCTCTTGGTCGCCCATAGCTCCAGCGGCCTCCCGTTTGGGCCCATCACCGCTTGAGGCAGACCGCCGAAAGCACAGTTCACCTCGGAGCACCTGTCGACCCCCTGCGCGCGGAACCGATCTGGCAAGTCGTAGACGTACACCCACGGGAAGTGCCCCGCCGCCTTGTCCGCACCGCGCGCCGCGGAGTCCGCTCCCGCCGGAGGGAGGGATGCCTGAGGAGAGGCGGCATCCGTCTCGTCTGGGCGCCCCGCCGCTGCCCCCGGCGCGGTGCGCACTTCACCCTGGCTCGCCCCAGATGAGCTCTCCTCGTGCCTGCGCACTGCGTCCTTGAGCTGCTCGTACTCTTCTCCCGTGAGCTGCTTGTGGCCCGCGGCCTTAGACTTTCGGACGATGCCTTGGATCACTTCCTCGATCGTCGTCTGCGCTGGCCTGGGCTCCAGCTCCGGGAGCCGTGCCCGGGGCTCCGAGCTCTGCGCGGCGAGGCGGGCGCGGGGCCTCGGCGCAGAGGGCCGGCAGGGCTGCGTCAGGCGCACCTCGTCCACGACTGGGAGGCCCTGCAGCCGCCACCGCGCGAGCAGCACGCCGTAGCCGAAGAGCAGGGCGGCGCCGCAGATCGACCTGAGCGACGCAAGAAGAAGCGAGCCTCGCGCGAGACGACATATGGCGACCTTGCGCGTCGGCTCCCGCGGGCCGCCGGCGCGGCACGCCAACTGGAAACGAGGGCGCTGACGCGGAACCCTGCGCGGGCAGCTTGCGCGCCGCTGTCGGCGCAAAAAGCCTCCTCTGTGTGGCGCCGCTCACCTCGCGTCGGGCATCCACGGCTGGCGAGGGGGCAGAACGGGCCAGACTGCATGGCGGCCCGAGCCATGCTGCGGAGAGCGATGACGCGAGACTCGTCAGCAGCATCCGGTCGCGGCACGTCCGCGACGACCCTCTTACACCTCCCGCAACTCCTGCTTCTCAGCCTTCCTGCTCTCCTGCTGCCCCTATCCACAGCCGTATTCACACGCACACGCACACGCACACGCACACACAAACCCACGCACACACACACACTCACACACTCACATACTCACACACTCACACACTAACACACTCACACACTCACTCACACACACATACACATACACACACCACACACAACCAACACACACACACAACCAACACACACACAACACACACACAAACACACACACACACACTCACACACTCACACACTCACACACTCACACACTCACACACTCACACACTCACACACTCACACACACACTCACACACTCACACACTCAGACACTCACACACACACACACTCAAACACTCACACACTCACACACTCAAACACTGCCACACTCAAACACTGCCACACTGCCACACAGACACAGACACACAGACACACAGGCACACAGGCACACAGGCACACAGACACACAGACACACAGACACACAGACACACAGACACACAGACACACAGCCACACAGCCACCACAGCCACACAGCCACACAGTCACACAACCACACAGCCACACAGCCACACAGCCACACAGCCACACAGCCACACAGCCACCCAGCCACCCAGCCACCCAGCCACACAGCCACACGGCCACACAGCCACACAGCCACACAGCCACACAGCCACACGGCCACACGGCCACACGGCCACACGGCCACGCGCTGACGCGCTGACGCGCTGACGCGCTGACGCGCTGACGCGCCCACACGCCCGCACGCCCACACGCTCACACGCCCAAATGCTCACACGCCCACACGCCCACACGCCCACACGCCCGCATACCCGCATGCCCACACGTCCGCACGTTCACACGCCAACACGCCCACACGCCCACACGCCCACACGCCCACACGCCCACGCGCCGAAGCGCCCACGCGCCCACGCGCCCACGCGCCCACGCGCCTACACGCTCACGCGCCCACGCGCCCACGCGCCCACGCGCCCACGCGCCCACGCGCCTACGCGCCCACGCGCCCACGCGCCCACGCGCCCACGCGCCCACGCGCCCACGCGCCCACGCGCCCACGCGCCCACGCGCCCACGCGCCCACGCGCCCACGCGCCCACGCGCCCACGCGCCCACGCGCCCACGCGCCCACGCGCCCACGCGCCCACGCGCCCACGCGCCCACGCGCCCACGCGCCCACGCGCCCACGCGCCCACGCGCCCACGCGCCCACGCGCCCACGCGCCCACGCGCCCACGCGCCCACGCGCCCACGCGCCCACGCGCCCACGCGCCCACGCGCCCACGCGCCCACGCGCACACGCGCACACGCGCACACGCGCACACGCGCACACGCGCACACGCGCACACGCGCACACGCGCACACGCGCACACGCGCACACGCGCACACGCGCACACGCGCACACGCGCACACGCGCACACGCGCACACACGCACAACCGCACAACCGCACACACGCACACACGCACACACGCACACACAGACACACACAGACACACACAGACACACATAGACACACACAGACACACACAGACACACACACAGACACGCACAGACACGCACAGACACGCACAGACACGCACAGACACGCACAGACACGCACAGACACACACAGACACACAGACACACACAGACACACACAGACACACACAGGCACACACAGACACACACAGACACACACAGACACACACAGACACACACGCACCCACGCACGCACGCACGCACACACGCACGCACACAATCAAACAAACATTCAGACAGTCGAACAGACAACCAACCACATACACACAAGCACACACACGCACCCACACACACCACACACCACACAACACACACCACACACGACACAGCACATGGCAGACACAGGGTAACACCCATAAACACACATACTATTCGACCACCCTTCGGGTGATAAGGAGGTTCGCGGGGGGGAGGAACCAACGTCTCATTCGATCGGTCTCACTTTCGGTCTCACTATCGATCTCAGTATCGGTCTCGCTCGACCCATCTCCCTCGATCGATCTCACAATCGATCTCACTCGATCTATCTCACAATTGATCTGACTATCGATATCGCAACCGCTATCACAATCGATATCACATTCGGTCTCACTATCGATCCTACTATCGATATCACAACCGCTATCACAATCAACGTCATCATCATCATCATCATCAACAACATCAACATCAACATCACCATCACCAACATCATCATAATCGGGACACCGTCCTCATCATCAACACCATCATCATCATCACGGTCATCAACATCATCGGGACACCACCATCATCATCATCAGCAGCATCATCATCATCACCATCATCACAACCATCATCATCATCATCATCAACATCATCATCATCAGCAGCATCGGGACACAGTCATCGTCATCATCATCATCAGCAGCAGTATCGTCATCGGGGCACCATCATGATCATCATCGTTATCATCATCATCCTCATCGGGACACCATCATCATCATCTCATCCTGATCATCGGCATCATCATCAGCATCATCAACATCATTATCAGCATCATCATCATCATCATCGTCATCATCGGGGCACCATCATCATCATTACCAACATCAGCATCAACATCATCATCATCATCACCATCGGGACGCCATCATCATCAACATCATCATCATTTCCACCAGAAGAATCATCATCATCGGGGCGCCATAATCACCATCAACGTCATCATCATCAACGTCATCATCATCATCGGGACACAATCATAACCAGCATCATCAACATCAACATCATCATACTCATCATCATCGGGACACCATCATCGTCATCATCATGATCATCAACGTAATCATCATGATCATCATCATCCTCATCATCGGGACACCATCAGCATCATCATCATTATCGTCATCACCATCATCATCATCGACATCATCATCATCATCATCATCGGGACACCATCATCATATTATCATCATCAGAATCATGATCGTCGTCCTCATCATCATCATCATCATCAGCATCACCATCATCATCATCGTCATCATCATCAGCAGCATCATCAGCATCACCATCATCATCATCATCATCACCATCATCATCTCATCATCATCATCATCATCATCATCATCATCTTCATCATCATCATCATCATCATTATCATCATCGGGGCGGGACACCGCGGGACACTGGCGGGACACCGCGGGGCACCGCGGGACACCGCGGGACACCGCGGGACACTGGCGGGACACCGGCGGGACACCGCGCGCCACCGGCCGCCCGGAAGAGACACATTTGGTCCGGCCGCGCCTCAGCCACAGGGACACCGACGGGACACCAGCGCGACACCGGCGGGACACCGCGCGCCACCGGCCGCCCGGTGGAGAATAATTTGGTCCGGCCGCGCCTCAGCCACGGGAGACTTTCTCTCGCCCGCCCACGCAACTTCGCCTCGCCCGCACGCGCGGCACGCACGAACACGAAACCGAAATCGATTTCCCGGTAGGGGGGCTCTCCGTTCCACTTCGATCTCACCCCCTCACCTCCGATATATACATACCTATACGACCACCCTGCGGGTGATAAGGAGGTGAGGGGGGAGGGGGAACCAACGTCTCACTCAATCGATATCGCTATCGATCTCACAATCGATCTCACATTCGATCTCACTATCGATATCACTATCGATCTCGGTATCGATCTCACTATCGATCTCACAATCGATCTCACAATCGATCTCACATTCGGTCTCACATTCGGTCTCACTGTCGATCTCACTATCGATCTCACAATCGATCTCACAGTCGATCTCACATTCGGTCTCACATTCGGTTTCACTATCGATGTCACAATCGATCTCACAATCGACGTCATCATCATCATCAACAACAACACCAACATCATCATCATCATCATCATCATCATCATCATCATCAGCATCATCATCATCATCATCATCATCGTCATCATCATCATCATCATCATCATCATCATCGCCATCATCACCATCATCATCATCATCATCATCATCATCATCATCATCATAATCATCCACATCATCCACATCATCATCGGGACACCGACGGGACACCGACGGGACACCAGCGGGACACCGGCGGGAAACCGCGCGCCACCGGCCGCCCGGAAGAGACACATTTGGTCCGGCCGCGCCTCAGCCACAGGGACACCGACGGGACACCAGCGGGACACCGGCGGGACACCGCGCGCCACCGGCCGCCCGGAAGAGACATATTTGGTCCGACCGCGCCTCAGCCACAGGGACACCGACACCAGCGGGACACCGGCGGGACACCGCGCGCCACCGGCCGCCCGGGGGAGAATCATTTGGTCCGGCCGCGCCTCAGCCACAGGAGATTTTCCTCTCGCCCGCCCACGCAGCTTCGCCTCGCCCGCACGGCACGCACGAACACGAAACCGAAATCGATTTCCCGGTAGGGGGGCTCTCCGTTCCACTTCGATCTCACCCCCTCACCTCCGATATACATAAACGTTTTGTTGGGCGTCGCGGTCCTGCGCGCGGCGACAGGGTGGAGGAGATCGTGCAGGAGCAAACGCGCGCGCGCTCGACTAGGGCACACACGCACACACTAAAAGCACACACGGATGTAGAAACCATCATGAGGTGGAGGGTTCGAGTACGCAGTAGGCACCTGTGCACCACCACCATGCCTGCCCAGAGTGTGCCCAGGATGGCTCTGGCCAAACATGGTGTCAGTGTCGATCTGCCTCTGCGGGTAGGCAATGCAGGCGGAAGAGGGTAAGGAGGTGCAGGATGGGTAAACGACGAACGAGGAGATGTCGGACGACTCCTAC
Organism: Prorocentrum cordatum; assembly: GCA_963575745.1. Taxonomy (NCBI): domain Eukaryota; class Dinophyceae; order Prorocentrales; family Prorocentraceae; genus Prorocentrum; species Prorocentrum cordatum. The sequence goes on from CAUYUJ010015443.1 coordinate 172,983, forward strand.
AGGGTTCCCACCTGAGCCCATTTGGCGTCTAAGCCTAATTTGCGGCGAGTGGGCAGCCGAACGGGCGCGATCCCGATAAACGTTGGAAAAAGGATCCAGCTCGGCCGATCCTGGGTCCGTTTGTCCTGAACGAGCTCGATCTCGAACTGGCTCGATTCTGGGTCCGATTGTCGGCCGTATGTGCTCACATGCCGAAAGCTCAGAAGGCATTCCTGGAGTTCATTCCTTGGGAAAGGGGGCAGCGTTACGAAATCTGCCTGCGTGCAGCTGGTTTCGGCCCCGCCCGTGCGGGAAGCGCTGGGAAACATCGGGTGTGACTTGATTCGTTGATTTCTCCTTCGTTATCCCCCCATTGCTATCGCCCCGACTCAATCGATATTCGGGGGCCTCGGCAAAATGCGGATACGGCTATGTTCTGGTCCTGGGGGGGTGGGGCGAACATGTCCACATCCACCGCCTGCCGAGGTCCTGGAAGATCGTTCCCCAGGCGGTGGTTATGTATAAATGATGAATCTCCCCATCGCACTCTGAGTTCCCTCCCCCGCCTTCTCGGTAGTCGATAATGGGCCCCCTGTGAAACGCGACCGTCCAGCTCTCGCGCCGAAAACCGCTGGCAACCGCAGAAGACCGTCAGAAGACCGCCGAAGACTGCTGGCAACCGCCGAAGACCGTCAGAGGACCGCCGAAGACCGCACAAGGCCCGTGGGTAGCAGGGGGTCCATGGTCGAGAACGTGGCCCCTCCCCCCCCCCCTCCGGAAGACGCGGGGCCCCGTCTTCCCGACGCACGACGGCCTCGGCGTCTGCGCGCAGGACCGCCCGTCCTGGCGGTCTCCCGCCTCCGGGCTCTCGTGCGCGCGCCCGACCGCGGGTCAAGGGAGAGTTGGAGCACCTCGCCGAGGAGGAAACGGGTCCCGAGGAAAGCGGGTCCTGCGGCTTCTCGCCGTTTTCGGCGGCCAGGGCTCTACATGGGCCCTGGGACTGTCAGGAAATCGTTCTGGGGGGAAGGCCCAGGACCCGTTTCCATTAGGACCCGTTTCATCATTTCAGCTCACGTTGAACATTCGGATGCAATTCCTGGGAGATGCATTCAGCATCGGCGGTGGCAGATCCGTGGTCGAGCATCAGCCTGATCAGGCATCATCATCCTGCCCGATTCCGCGTATAATTCCACCTATTCCAGTCTAATCGGGGCATCATCCTGGATAAATTTGGGCTGGGCTAGTCTGGCTCCATGGCCCTTAACTCGCCATGAATCGCCCTTAAAGGCTCTTACGAAGACCTCGCAGGAGTTGCCTCCGAATGAAGCAACGCGGCTTACGTCGCATTGTCGGGCGGCCTCTTCTGTCTTGTAAGCTGCGCTGTTGTTTCCCGTCTCCAGTGTGAGTTGGGGCCTCGCTTTGAATCAGCAGCGCGCGCTTCTCCTCCTCCTATTCCTCGTTCTCGTTCTTGTCCTCCTCCTCCTCCTTCTCCTCCTCCCCTTCTTGCTGCCTCTGCCTTCCGCGTGTCCATGTCGGCACATCCGTCTCACGTTGCGTTGTTTCACGTGGCAAGGCATCGCGAAGGGAGCTCCACCGAAGGCCTCATTGACAGGGCATCGCATTTTGTCTCCCTGCCCATGTCTGTGCACCCCCCACGTTTCCCCCGCCCACTTCGGCGTATTCTTCACACGTTTCGTGGGGTCAGCGGCATGGTATCGCAAGCAGTCCCCCCCGCCGATTTCGGCACACCCCTCACATGTTGTGTGGTCTCGAAGAGAGCTCCAACGAAGACGTTAGAAGCTTGGTATCGCATTCGGTCCCCCCGCCCATTTCGGCACACCCGTAACACGCGTGGCTCCACAGGGAGCTCCAACGACGGCCTCACTGGCAGGGTATTGCATGCAGTCCCCCCGCTCATTTCGGCCTTCCCCTCACATGTTTCGTGGCCCCGCACGGAGCTCCACCGAGAGCCTCACTGGCAGGGTACCGCATGCGGTCCCCCGCCCAGTTCGGCACACTTTTCACCCGTGTCGTTGCTG
>CAUYUJ010015443.1:177500-214865 GCA_963575745.1 Prorocentrum cordatum
AGTGTGCGAGGGCGTCTCCTCGGGGGCGCGCAGTTCTGCGCGCTTCGCGGTTCGGCTCCGATGCCTCCTCATCCTCCTCTGCTCCCCTGGGAGGCGGCGCGAGAGCTTCGCGCAGCGCTTCGCGGAACTCGCAATTCGCAACTCGCGCTTCGCAATTCGCAATTCGCAATTTGCGCGCGCGAAGTGATTCGCAGTTCGCGCTTCGCGCAGCGCGAAGCGCGAGGTTGGGAGCCCTCGAGTATCAGAGCCTGTGCCGGCGCAGACGGGTATTTCGTTTGCCCAGCACCGCCTGGCGACACACCACCACGGGACAGTAGTCGCGAGTAGCCAGGCGATGAGGTCCACATTGCATCCCCTCGCACCTTTTCGCCTGGTGCTTCGCGGCTTCCGCTGTCGCTCATGGGCAGTTCTGCATAGTCCTTTCCCCCGATCCCCACCTCTCTTTTCCAGGCTTCGCGAATACTAGAGTCTCCCCCCTTCGGGAGGGAAGCTTGCCGTCGCTAGCCCTCCGAACGACTGCCGGACTTGCTGCAGAGCATGTTCTTTTCACAGAGATCATGCGTTAGACAAATCTGTTTGTTACTGCCTGTCGTTCAGCAGAGCCCTCGAGAACACTGATGTGTCACAATTGCGTGACACGTATGATCATCCCACCTACCTAAACCTAGCTCCTCCTTCGCTCAGTCGGCGAGTCCTGCCAACCTGTACAGGAGGTCTAATAGATACCCCTGACGAGGAAATTCTGACGCATGGCGTTACCCCTCACTGCTCGCTGCAGGATGCTGCTGTGAGTCTTGGACAGCTGGAAGACCTTGACGGCACCATCACCCGCCTCCTCCCCCTCCCCAGGCGTTCCCCCCCGTCCCCCCGCGCTCCCACCCTTCCGTAGGATGAACTTCCTGGGAGGTCAAATTTAGAATCGGTGCTGGCATATCCCTGGTCGAACGCTTGCCTCATTTGGTTCAATCTTGCTTGCTACGTCGTAGTCCAGTTTCATTTGGCTTAATCCCGTTTGATCCAGCTTACTCCTGGGCTTAATCCAGCCCGTTCTGGCTCAGTGGTCCCTCGATCGGGCTTCATGGCCCTCATGCGTTCTGGCGAAGACCTCCCATCGAACGGGGCTGGGACGAGGATCAATTCGTTCCAGAGCGTTCTGGAACGCTCTCAGAGCGCTCCAGAACGCTCTGAGAAGGCCGCGGCGCCCAAGAGTTCGTCCAGAACCGTTGGGTCTCAGAGATCCGCGATTCACCCTCACCCGATCTTATCCTCGTCCTGGCTGCGTCTTGCCCCTATCCCTCCGCCCCGCGGACCCCCCCCCCCGCAGTGCGGCCGCGGGGCCGTGGAGGGCGCCCTGGCGGCCGAGGACCTGCCGCCGGGAGCGGCGTCCAGGGCTCGGCCGCGCGCAGAAGGGGGGGAGGGGAGGGGAGGAGCAGGAGGAGGAGGAGGAGGAGGAGGAGCAGGAGCAGGAGGAGGAGGAGGAGGAGGAGGAGGAGGAGGAGGAGGAGGAGGAGGGGGAGGGGGAGGGGGGGGGGAGGCTTCTTAGAATCACACCTGCGTCTTAGAGGTCGCGGCCGTATCTATAGATGCAGGGCCAACGCCTGCTAAGAAACGGGCGTCGTTCTAAGAAACGTCCACCCCTGCCTCAACACCCCTGTGCGCGCGGCCAAAGAGCACCAGCCGCCGCCGCCGCACGCCGCCGCCGTGGTCGCCCTGGTGGCGGTCGTCGTCGCTTGGGGCGGCGTTCGCCGCGCGTGACAACGTGTGAGGTTCGAGGCTCGTTATCTGTAAGTGTTTCATCGTTGTGGGGGGCGCCCTCGATCGAGCAGTGACGAAGCGTCGAGGCTTGCCTACAGGCCCGCCAAAAACATGCTATACTTTTTGGGTTTGCACGGCATGCTCTTAGAACGGTTCTGGCTGACACTGTCTCGTCTTCATACATGGTTTCCCTTCTGTTATAAAAACAGTTGTTTGTTCTTAGAGCGCTGCTTTGTTCTCAGAGCGCGTCTTGGTAGGCGAAAATGAATGCCAGGACGGTCGGTCCCTGCTCAATTCGTGGCAACCCAAGGATCCGCCTCGAAGTGCAAGTCAGAACGCGCCCCACAGGTCAAGGGGGGAACGGCAGACCCCGATCTCGGACCAGATGTTTTTTCATTCTGGGCGTGCTCTTTTATTTGTCCCTCCGATTTCGGCCTCTGCGGCCAGTTCTTGGAACCCAGGGCCTTCAAACGGGGACCGGGGACACGTAACTACCCCCAGGGAAGCGGTCGGGACCCCTGGGCCGCGCATTGACAAACTGTAATCGGCGGGTGTCAGGCAAATGAGAAAGTAAGAGAGGCGGGAGTTTTGCTGCTTTTTTCGACCTCAGGGGGCCCTCGCCAGGTCCCAGGGCTGTCAAGGACTGACTCGGGATGAAAGGCCGATTGCGGGCAATGGGGAATGAGTCGAGACTTCCAGGGATCCACGTTCCACGTTGTCAGAAAAATATATCGGAGTCGGGGGTCTTGGCCGGCATCGTCGTTTCTCCCAGATTTTGAGACATGGTCTGCGTCGAACTTCTGGCCGGTCCGCCGTCGTTTCGCGTATTCCCACCCGCCCATTCACAAACCTTCCCCATGAGAGTTGACGGGAGAAAGGATGAAGAGACACATTTGGTGAAACAAGGCGGCAACCAGGGTGATCAGAGAGGTTTTTGGGAGCAAGGGGGGGGCTTTGGAGGGCCTCCTCGGGCCATCCCTGGGCCCCGCGTGGGGGCGAGGGAAGGAGGAATAGGAGGAGGAGGAGGAGGAGGAGGAGGAGGAGGAGGAGGAGGAGGAGGAGGAGGAGGAGGAGAGCGACGACGACGACGACCACGACGACAACGAGGAAGAGGAGGGGAAGGAAAAGGACGACGATCAGGGCAAGGACGAGGACGCGGAGGAGGGGGAGGACAACAAGGATGAGGACAGAGCCCTCAAATCGTCTCGTGGAGCCCTCTTTGGGCTTCGGGGGATCTTGGGATCCTCTTGGGGCTCTTTTGGGATCTTGGGGCCCTCTCGGAACCATCTAGGTGGACCCTTGGGAGCCCTGGAGGGCCTCATGTGGCCATCTTGGAGGCTATCGGTCAAAGGAGGGGGGGTCACGGATTTCCTTCCCCCCCCTTTGGAGCCATCAACATCGTTTCTCGGGGCGCTCTTGGGGCTCTCCGTGGCGCTTTTTGGGCCGTCTGGGGGGCCTCTTGAGTCCCTCTTGGGCCACCTTGAGGCATGACATCAAAAGCGCATTGGAAGCGTAAAGGCGAGAAGCCGCATATCATTATTTGTTTTTGGTGTTTGCAGGCTTTGGGCCTCTTGGGGGGGTCCCAAGGCGAGGGGGCTCCGAGAGCACTTGGAACCGTGTTGTGGCCCGCGTCGGACCCCTTGAAGGTATGTCGAAAGGTACAGTCAAACCGCGTAGCAAGGATGAGCGCCTTTCCCAGGCAACCTTTACATCCTCCCCCTTCGGCCCATCCCTAGCGACTTTCGCTGGCCAACCTCGTTCGAAACACGCTGACATGGCCCTCCACGGCCCCTGCATGCTTACCGCGCATCTTTCTTATACGGGTTTGCTGTATGTCGGAGACTATCGTGAAGCATCGTCGACCGTCTTGAGCCATCTTGGAGATTATCTGGGAGCATCTGAGGCCTTCGTGAGGCCATCTTGAGCCATATTGGACGCTCTAACTCCTCGGCCCCTCCCAGTCCAGACCCAGGAAGGGGGGGTGGTAGACCTCTCACGAGCGGCGCACATATCCGCACACTCGCGGTCTGGATTCTGGGGCGCGATCCCACTGATACGCGGTCGCACGGATAGGCTCCGCGCGGGACATCGGCGAGAACACGCCCCGCATCCGCGGGGTCGCGGCCCGGGGACCCAGCCCGCGAGGCTGCGGATACGGATATGTTTTTCGCCAATGACCTCCCCGGATGAAGGGTTCTTGGAGGAGAAAGGAAACATATCGTTAGACCACCCTGGCCCAAAGGGCGGGTGGCATTTCCGTTCTCAGTTCCCCAAGCACGGTAAGCGAAATCAGCCAAAACGCCCTGCGTGTTCTGAGAGAGGCCTGTTTACCGAGGGGCCTCGTACGTCTGGAGGGAGGTGTCTTCGTGCAGGCGGTTGTGCCTTCCCATGTGCCCATCGTCCCTTTCCCCTCTATGTTAGGGCAGTTCCATAAAGCGCTCCCTCTCTCTCCACTGCACTCCCCCTCTCTCCCTCCCCCCGTTTTCCGTCAACTCTCCGCCCTTTCTCCTTCCCATCTTCCCCTCGTCCTTCTCTCCCCTTGCCCCTTGTGCCCTCGACCCTCCCTCTACCCATCCTCCCAGGAGGAGGAGGAGGAGGAGGAGCAGGAGCAGGAGGAGGAGGAGGAGGAGGAGGAGGAGGAGGATGCATTGCCCCGTTCCCCTCGTTGGCTCAGCTTGGCAGCATGGGTAAATCTCTACAAACTGCCCCGCACTCAGAGCGCTATGGGGCGCTCTCACGCGGCCGCGGCACCCGATGCATGCTCAAGACCCGGGGGCTCTCAGATACATTGTTTTCTGTTCATCCTCTGGCGCGTAACAGTCGTTACCTGCCCCCCTCCCCCCCTGGGTAACGGTAACGATCGTACGTATGGGGAGCCCTCCCCCCCTGGGTAACGGTAACGATCGTACGTATGGGGAGCCCTCCCCCCCTGGGTAACGGTAACGATTGTACGTATGGGGAGCCCTCCCCCCCAACATGTTGGTGCTCGCTCGCATACTATGGCGATCGCAGCGCACCCCCGCCCCGACGTGCCCCACCCCGCTCAAGCGTTACCGTTACTCGATACCCCCCACACGGGTAGCCACCGATACCCCCGTCGGAGGCTGTGCTCGCCCTGCCTCGTCCATGCAGGAGGGGGAGGGCGGGATGGGCACCGCAGATTTCTCTTGGCGCGGGCTTGCGGAGGTCTCGGACCCTTCTTCCCCTGAGCAGCCTCGAGCTTATCCCAATCCCTAAGACTGACAAGCACAAAGGCGATGACTTGGAACCGTCTGGTGGTCTGAGGTGGCCCAGCATTGGTTCTGGACAGCAGGAAGGGATGGTAGGTTCGAGCTTCAGAGTTCGGGAAGGTTTTCCCCTTTTTCGTCCTCTGGGGGCGTTTGCGGTCCCTGGGACAGTGCAAATATCATCCGGAGTTAAACATTTGCACCAGATGGACCCCGGGATGGTTCCCAGGTTAGATTTGAGCGGATTTGGTTGCATCCCCTCTCCAGACAGATGTTCTGGGGTCCTAGCCAGCCCAGGCCCCCTGGTGGTCTCTAACTTAGGGATGCGCCCCCAGAAACTAAGGGAATCCTTCAGGTCGGCATCGAGATCAGGTGATGCCAATCACAGGGATACGGATATGCTTCAGGGCGGTAAAGCCCCCCCGAGATTCGGATTACGGGATGATCCGCGGGCCCCGCCCTTTTATCCTGGGCCGTTTTGTGTTGACGGGCCCTGGGGCCGGCCAAAGGCGACTCCCACCCTGAACCTCTCCACGGCTGGTTTCTTGTCCGAATTCCGAGGCTCATCCGGCGGTTGCGACGAGGAGCCACCCAGAGATCCAGAGAGGGTGAGCCAACCTAGAAAAAAAGCTAGCTTCTCGAAGTTCGATCCTCAAAGCCTCAAAGAAATTACCTCGAGGGGGAAGCAACGGCAGAAACACGATACTTCCGAGGGCCCGAGCGGATTTCCCGAATCTGCGCTGGGCCCCCCCCGCCACTGCTGGCGCCTGTGGCGCCGCCCCTGGTACGCTCCGCGCGGCATGGAGGGGTATACGGTATCCAAGAGACCCGCGCTGGCCTGAGTTGTTTGTTTTCCATGCTTGTGCAGTTGTTCATTTCCTCTATCGTTCTTCCTCCGCCCTGCTGCTTTGTTCTCTTCCCCTCGTCCTTCTTATTGCGTAAGAATAATATTTGATTGTTTTTATCGATCCTCGAACCTCGATCCTCAGCGCACCCCCGAGAGTCGATGTCTTTTTTGTTCAGCAAGGGTTCCCTGGAGGTCCAGACTCTTCCCCTCTCGGCCGGCGTTTCGTCCCGAGCCGTTTTCTGGCAGCCCCCGGGCCCGGCGAGGGCCCTCATGTGCCGAAAGCCTCAGCGCCCTGAAGGTCGATCGGCTGGTCCTTCATGAAAGCCTCAGAGGGTCCCCAAATCCCGTGCTTACTGTACAGGTTTCGCAGAAAGATGTTGCTGGGATTTCGTACGATTAGGTCGACGTCTGGATGAAAGCTGGACGAAATCTGGACGAAGTCTGGACGAAAGGGCGAAGAGGGATGGTCGAGATCTGGACAGCACTGGACCGGTCGAAATCAAGTTTGCGCCAGGGCCGCGGAAGGCCCACAGAGGCTCCCATGAAGGCTCACCCAGCGCCTGGCTCGATCCTCAGGGCTGGCTCCAGGCCGAGAGCAGTGACCCTGTGCCCGAGTGACCTTCGGTGCGCGGCGTTCGGGGGTCGTGGGCGCGGAAGGGGGGAGGCAACCCCGAGCACGAAGGCCGCTCCCGTCGCGTCGCGCGCAACGCCCGGCAGGCCGCGCCCCAGGGTCACCCCTGCCTGGGGTCACTCCTGCGCGTGGTCCGCTCCCTGCCGTCGCGGCAGCGACCCGGGCGCGGGCGTTCAAGCTTGGACGCCGCCGGGGGCCCAGAATCAGCCCGTATGGCACGATCTGGTGATCGAGAAGCCGCCGATCGTTCATGGGTGAATGGTCCGCGCGGTGTCAGATACCGGCGCCGGAGTCGTCACGACAGGAACCCGCCGTAGCTGCAGATTGCACCCCGCCACCCCCCGCCGCCCGCCCGCCGCTCGTCGCTCGTTGTCGTCGTCGTCGCCGCCGCTGTCGTCGTCGACGCCGCTGTCGTCGTCGACGCCGCCGTCGTCGTCGACGCCGCCGTCGTCGTCGTCGTCGTCGTCGTCGTCGTCGTCGTCGTCGTCGTCGTCGTCGTCATTGATGTTGTCGTCGTCGGCGTTGTCGTCGTCGCCGACGTTGTCGCCGCCGCCGCCGCCGTCGCCGCCGTCCTCGTCGTCGTCGTCATCGTCGTCGTCGTCGTCGTCGTCGTCGTCGTCGACGTCGTCGACGTCGCCGTCCTCGTCCTCGTCGTCGAGGTCGAGGTCGTTTTCGCCCGACACCCAGGAGCGCCTTGCCGAGGCCGCGCCCGGCGCCCTCCGCGAGGCGCAGAAGGCCACCGGCGCGCTGGCGGGCGCGCTGGCGGCTCGCGACGCGGCGGCCTACAAGGAGGCCTCCCTTCCGCGCGGCGCGCCGCGAGGACGAGGGTGGCACGATGACGAGACATTGCTGGCTCTAGGACGTGCCAGGCGACTGCCAGCTTCGAGCCTCGGCGGCGCTCAGCGCGGCGGCGGCGGGGGCTCCGCTCGAGGGCTCCGCTCGAGGGCCCCGCTCGAGGGCTGCGGCGGCACCCGGCGCGGCGGTGGCGCCCCGCGCAGCGGCCGCGGCGCGCCGCTCATCCTCCCCCTCCTCCGCCTCCTCCTCCTCCTCCCGTTCCTTTCTCCTCCTCCTCCTCCTCCTCCGCCTCCTCCTCCTCCTCCTCCTCCTCCTCGACCTCCGCCTTCCCCTCCGCCTCCACCTCCGCCTCCCCCGTTTTCCTCCCCCTCCGCCTCCTCCTCCTCATGCTCCGCCTCCTCCTCCCCCTCCTCCCGCTCCTTTCCTCCTCCCCCTCCTCCTCCCCTCCGCCTCCTCCTCCTCCTCCCCTCCGCCTTCGCCTCCGCCTCCGCCTCCTCCGTTTTCCTCCCCCTCCGCCTCCTCCTCCTCCTCCTCCTCCTCCTCCTCCTCCTCCTCCGCCTCCTCCTCCTCCTCCGCCTCCCCCGTAGCCAGTCTGGCTCACGCCGCCCTCGGCGCAGCCCTCGAGCGGGGCCCATCGGCGGGCCCTCGAGCGGAGCCCTCGAGCGGAGCCCTCGAGCGGGCCCTCGGGCGCGGCTCTCGGCGGGCCTTCCTGCACGGCGCGCGGCGGCGCGAGGGCTGGGGTCAGCAGGAAGGTTCAGGCCTCTGGCGTCGTGAGTTCTTGCTTCTTTCCTCGGAGTTCGGAGGTCTCGATCCCATGCCCCCTGGGGAAGATTCATGGCCACCCCGTCCCCGCGCGCGTGCCTTGTGCCCGGTCAGCTTGCTCGTCGGGGTGGTGTACAAAAGTCGCTTCCCTCGAAGATGCCAATCTTGTTCCCCCGGCTGGCCCGCCCGCGCCCCCCCCCAGCTTGTCTCACCCAGGGTCAACGATAGGGGGGTCTCACTAGTAAGCTCAGGGAGGTTAACATCGACCTCGAATCGGCAGTGCAACGCCGACAGATCGGCGATGGGCTGTCGACAGCGAGTGCCCACGCTCCTGGGCGGGGCAGGCCATCGGCTATCGGGCTATCGGGCACCTGCTGGCGATGAATGGGCGATTGGGGATCGATGCGCCCTTCCCGGGCCGATCCCCGGCACACGCCTGCCTGCCTGCCGCCGCCGCCGCGCGCCAGCGCGCGTGAGAGCCTGCCCGCGGGCCGCAGGCCGTGGACGTGGCCATGGCCGCGCTCGCGAAGTGCGCGGGGGCCGCGGCCTCGTGCAAGGAGGTGGGCGCGGGCGTTCTCTTCGGGGGGGGGGGGGGGTCTCTGTCGGGGAAGCGCAGGGGCCGCGGCCTCGTGCAAGGAGGTGGGCGTGGGCCTTCTCTCTTGGGGGGGGGTCTCTGTCGGGGAAGCGCAGGACTCGAGTGGGAGCCGGAACCCGGGTCTGCCGACGTTTCCTGACGAGCGCGCTCCTTGGATGTTTGGGGTGCAGTCTTCGTGGGACGTCTTCAGCGGGAGCTCGCGTCAAATTTCAGGTCGGGTCTCGTCATTTTTAGGATGGCCCCGTCAGGCCAAGCCGAGCCCCCCGTACCCGAGTCTAACTAATATTACGGCTCCCCGATCAAAGAACAAGGAAAACGGCATTCACAAAAGTTTTGTACGCTCCCCTCGGATTTCTTGGATCGACGCTGGGCCTTTCTGGCGGCGCCTCCGGCGCCGCCCCTGGCGCGCTTTGCGCGCCAGGGTGTGGGGTCCTGCACGGATCCAAGGAATCCGCTCGGACCTTCAAGAAATGAAACTTATCCAGGCCGCCCAGATGGGGTCGAAGCAGGCGGGGTTTTGGGAGATTTGGGTCCTTCCTTTCCCTCCTCAGAGGCTGGGCAGGCCTCCCCAATGGGGCCGCAGCAGGTGGGGTCGGTGGCCGCATCGCCGATGCATCGGCGATGCGGCTCGATGCGGTGCCAGATTTCATCCATGCCGACGTCGCCGTTGCATCGCCGACATCGGCGATGCATCGGCGATGCGGCGCGATTCCCCGACCCCATCTACTCGGACACGGTTTGGGAGGCCTCTACGGGCGTAGCCTGAAGAGGCGAAGGGGGGGTAATGGTGGAGGAGGAGGACCCAGACGCTTCTTGCGGCGTGAACAAAAGTCGCGAATGGAGTTTTCCAATTCCCCACATGTTAGTGGGTTTCCGGTTTTCTTCCCTGCCGCGTCGTACCCGCGTCTCCTCCCTCACTCACCTCCCTCCTCCCCTGTTCTTCCTTCCTCCCATGCAGACACAGACACACACAGACACACACACACACAGACACACAGACACACACACAGACACACACAACCACACACACAACCACGGCCGCACACACATCAGACACTTAAAGTACACACCACACACCACACACCACAGACACAGACACAGACGCAAGGCACGGCAGGCGTGGCAGTTTCTCGATACCACAGGGGGTGCGCTGGAGGTGGGAGCGCTATCCGTCGTACGCTCGCAAAGCGTGGAAGGAGTGGCAGTTTCTCGACACCGCAGGGGGTGCGCTGGAGGTGGGGGGCGCTATCCGTCGTACGCTCGCAAAGCGTGGCAGGCGTGGCAGTTTCTTGACACCAGAAGGGGGTTCGCATGGGGTGGTCTTTGAGCGCGGTCTCTATATGGTCCAGGCTCGGAGAGTGTGGCAGGCGTGGCAGTTTCTCGGCAGAGGGGGTGCGCAGGGGGTGTTCTCTGAGGGCGGCTTCTATACGGTCCAGGCTCGGAAAGTGTGGCAGGCGTGGCAGTTTCTCGACACCAGAGGGAGTGCGCAGGGGGTGGTCTGTGATCGCGGTCTCTATACGGTCCAGGCTCGGAAAGTGTGGCAGGGGTGGCAGTTTCTTGACACCAGGAGTCTCGACACCATAGGGGGTGCGAAGGGGGTGGTCTCTGATCGCGGTCGCTATACGGTCCAGGCACGGAAAGTGTGGCAGGCGTGGCTATTTCTCAGCACCATAGGGTGCGCAGGGGGGGGGTCTCTGAGCGCGGTTTCTATACGGTCCAGGCCCGGGAAGTGTGGCAGGGGTGGCATTTTCTTGACACCAGAGGGGGTGCGCACGGAATGGTCCCTGAGCGCGGTCTCTATATGGTCCAGGCTCGGAAGGTGTGGCAGGGGTGGCAGTTTCTTGGCACCAGAGGGGGTGCGCAAGGGGTGGTCTCTGAGCGCGGTCTCTATACGGTCCACGCTCGGAAAGTGTGGCAGGCGTGGCAGTTTCTCGACACCAGAGGGAGTGAACACGGGGCGGTCCCTGAGCGCGATTACGGTACAGGCTCGGAAAGTGTGGCAGGGATGGCAGTTTCTCGACGCCCTCAGGGTTCTCAGGTTCCCTCGGTTTCAACGGCGTCACCAACGGTATCGGCGGGGCAACGGCCACCAGCATCATGCTCGCATGTTTCACTTCAGCTATCATCACTCCAGACATAACATAAGTATGTGGGGTTCCTCGGTCGCGTAATTAATCGCTTCGTTCACTCCGCCGGCCCATGTCGTCGCATCCCTGCTGGTAGTATACCGAGTGTTCGTATGGATTGCGGGGCCGCAGAGAGGAATGAGGTCTAACATCTTCGACTGCTTTTGAGAGTCCCCGTGTTCTGGATGGACACGTTGTCATCCAATGGCCTTTGGCCAATCCCACCACCGTGCCTAGGTTGTGGGTCTGAGTCCTCAGGAATGCTGGCGAGTGTAAAAGACGAGACGACGGAGAGGAGAGGGGGAGAGACAGGAGGAAAAGAGGGAAAGTGGAGACATGGGATCCAGCGCCAGTCCAGAGCCGTTTTCAGAGGAATGAAGAGTCTAGCATCTTCGAGCGGTCTTCGGAGGCCTATTAGTACGTATGGGAATGATGTCATCGAATGGCCTTCTGCCCATCCCGCCGCCGTACAGGTTTTTGGGTCATAGTCCTCAGAGGCGCTGGCATGGGGTCCAGCGCCAGCCTGCTGCCCATCCAGCCACCGTGCCCCGGTACCGCGCCTGGGGTTTGGGTCCCAGTCCTGAGGGATGCTGACATGGGGTCTCTTGCGAGCGCTCTCAGGGGCTTGGGGGGGGCACTTTGGGGGCCTTTGCGGAGCGTGTTGGGAGCTTTCTGGGGGCCTCTTGGGGGCCGTTTGGGAGCCTTTGAAGAATTCTTGGGAGCTTCTTGTGGGTTTCGTTGAGCATCTTGGGGCCTCTTGCGGGCCTCTTGGGGCCTCCTAGAGCGTCGTGGGGCTGAGGGGTCGCAATGTGCGTTCGGGCCCCCCCGTCCGGGCTCCCGATTGGGGCTGTCTTGGAGGCTTCTGTGCCGTCTTGGAAGCCTCTTGATCCGTCTTGGGGCCCTCTTGGAGGCGTCTTGGGCTGTCTTGGGGCAATATTGGGAGCCTCTGGGGGCCATCTTGGAATGCTCTTGGAGGTTCTTGGGCCGTGCTGGAGCGATTTTGGCAGCCTCTTGGGCGGTCTTGGAGAGTGTGGGAGCCGAACAGGCGAGAACGTGAGAATCCTTCAAACCTACGGGAAATCGATGAATTGTGTCTCTTGGGGCGGCTACTGGGTATGAATGCCTCTTGCGGCGTCTAGGAGGCGTCTTGGGCCGTCTGGGGGCGATCTTGGGCGTCTTGGAGAGATCTTCGGGCGTCTCGTAGCCCTCTTGAACCCTCCTGGGGGCCTCTTGGGGCCCTCTTGGCTCGTCTTGGGGCCTCCTGGGTCCCTGGCGGCGCTCCTGGGGCGATCCTGAGAGCCCCGAAGACCAGCCCCGGCAGCTCTGGCATCCTTGAGCGGCCCGCAGGCTGCGCCCGGGGTAGTTTTCGACCAGGGGCTCCACGCGCGCGCGAGTTAGAAAAATAATCATGTTGCCGGAGATCTTAGCACGCCTCTGGCCGGTTGGGCTGGCGAATTGTGATTGCCAGTTCCGCCTTCACCTGGCTGGGCCCTGGACCGAAAAAACGTCTCGGGATAAAAAGCTGGTCCAGGGGAGTGGGTCGAGACCTCCAGGTGTTCACGTGAGTTTCGTTGTGAGCGTCTGGCTGGAAACGTCCGGGTGTGAGCGTGAATCCGAGTGGACGACGGATACGACGACGGCGGCTACGACGAGGGACAATGATGACGACAAGTCTCAGACAGACAGGCGATGAGCAGGCCCCCTCCCCTCTGCTTTCTCCTCCCCCTCGTCGTAGCCCCTCCTTTCTCTTCCTCCCTCCTCCCATTTCCCTCCTGCATCCTCCTCCTTCCTCCTCCATCCTCCCTCCTCCTCTTCCTCCTCCTCCTTCTCCTCCTCCTCCTCCTCCCTGGCGGCCGTCCTTCTCTGTCCTCCTTCGTCATCTTCTTTCCTCCTCTCCTCCTGCACCTCCTCCTCCTCTTCCTCCTCCTCCTCCTCCTCGTGCTCCCTGTTCCTCCGTCCTCACTCCTCCTTTCTCCTCCCTGGCAAGTGTCCTCCTCCTGGCGGCCTTCTCCCTTCTTTTTCCTCGCCCTCCTCGCTCGAGACATCCCCAGGCGAGTGCAACCATCCCTGGCGGTTCCCCGTTGGGGTGCTATAGCCAGCAACTCGTTCGAGACATCCTCAAGATCTGGTTTGAAAGCCGAGGAGCCCAAGCCACCAAAACAGGCAAGCCCCTGAGACTTACCCACAATCTGGCCACGAACGGACGCGGCGGCTGCCCCTTGCGCCCTGCTCGAGACACAATCAGCTCTGAAAACAAAGGAGCCTAGGGCACCGATCAAGCAAACCGCTTAACACATCCCCACAACCTGGGCCCCTTGGGGTGCTGAAGCCAGCGCCTCGCTTGAGACATCCTCATATCTATGGACGCCTAGGAGTCCAAACCACCAGACAGGCACACCATTTGAGATGATCCTGCAATCTGGGCCCCTTGGGGTGCTGAAACAAGCAAATCATGCGATGCATCCTCACAATCTGCTCTGAAAGCAGGCGAGTCTGGGCACCGAAACCGGCAAACCGCTGGAGACATCTCCACAATCTGGGAGCGGACGGGCCCGTGCAAACACCCTGGCGGATCCCCCTGGGGAGTGCTGAAACCAGCGCTTCGCTCGAGACATCCTCGCAATCTGCTCTGAAAGCAGACGGGTCTGAGCACCGACACAGGCAAACAGCCTGAGGCATTCCACATTTTGGACGCGAGCGGGCCCGTGCAAGCACCCTATCGGCTCCTCCTTGGCAGTGCTCAAACCACCGCCTCGCTTGAGACATCCTCGCATTTTGCGAGTCTGAGTGTGATGTATTCCGAGTGTGAGTGAGTATGAGAGTATGAGAGTGAGTGTGAGTGTGAGTGAGTGTGAGTACAAGTGAGTCTGAGTCTGAGTGAGTCTGAGAAATGGTGAGTATGAGGGTGAGTGAGTCTGAGTGTGAGTAGGTCAGAGCGTGAGTTAGTCTGAGCATGGATGAGTCTGAACATGAGGGAGTGCGAGTGCGCGTGAATATGTTTGCGAGTCAGTATGAGTGTGAATGACTCTGTGTTGGTTGAGTCTGAGTGTGCGTGAGTCTGAGTTTGAACGAATCTGAGTGTGAATGCCTCGGAGATCGAGAGTTGAAGAGGAGTGGAGAAGGAGGAGGAGGAGGAGGAGGAGGAGGAGAAGGCGGAGGCGTCACAGTAATAGCACATCTTCGGATGTGGGGAATCACGATGTCGGGCTTCTGGAGGCGATGACGACGACAGTGACGCCGACGACGAGGGCGACTCCGAGGAAGAGCTGCCCTCAGTGGTTGGCGGGCAGAGCGTGTACGGTGCTGAGCAGCATTCCCGATGTATGCTTTCCGTTTGGGCTGGCGGTGGGTCCCGATCGGCGAGCTTTCTTCTACTAGCTTTCGGGCGGTCGGGGACGTTTGGGCTGGCGTGTCGCTCCGCGGATTCCGGCCTGCCACCCTCCGCCGCGACGCGCGCTCCACTTCCCGGCCCACAGGCGTCCACGCCCCGACCTTTGTCGGTCCGAGCCATCCCGCTCTGCGGGCCGACGCGACGCGCTGTCCACTCGCAGGGCACCGGCGTGCCGCGGCCCCCTCCGCGTCGCGCTGTGGAGCATTCCCTGACCGTAAGTAGCCCCTCAGGTGCGGCGGCAATTTTAGAACGCTTCTGACCCCCATTTGGGCCTCCAGGGGACAGCCTCGTGGCCACGGCTGGACGCAGCCGGAACACTTGTTCGCTGTTCTCTCTCTGCTCGAGGCAACATCTGTTTCGACTCGATCGATGTTGCTCGCGCTGCGATAGATCCAACCTCTAATGTTACCGACCCAGTGTGCCCACCGAGCCGAAAATAGCTCCGATTGCCTTCGATTCGGGAGCCCGGTGGAGTTTTCTCGGCTCGCACAGACCGAGGCCGCGAGATATTCCGACCCCGGCCATGCCCGAGGACGGACGGTGAGGCGACTTCGGGAGGTCTCTCTTGCTCTTTCCTGAGCCTCTGGGATAGGACCTCTTGTGTTCACGGCCAGACGCAGCTCCATAAACAGGTTGTTTGCTCATGCGAGTTTACTTGCATGGCATCCCGCCGCCTCCGCCGACCCTTTTCGGAAAGCGCTGGGTTGAAAAGGCGCGCAACCGATTCCCGACTTGCGCGAAGTCCAAAGGTCCTTTCGGGCGACGCCGCGCTCCCCTTCCCACTCCTCGGTGAGTCAAAGATGGGGTCCTGAATGATGGGGTCGTACGGATAATCTGGAAGGGATTCAAGGGTGGATTTACATTGTTCGAGGCACCTCGTCCTTGGAACCCCTCCCTTCAGGACCCCGTCTTGAACCACCGACCTCCATGCAACTAAACTCTTGCCGGAATCTGAAGAACATCCGTTTCCAATGCGAGCCTCCAG
The DNA here is from genome assembly GCA_963575745.1 of Prorocentrum cordatum. Taxonomy (NCBI): domain Eukaryota; class Dinophyceae; order Prorocentrales; family Prorocentraceae; genus Prorocentrum; species Prorocentrum cordatum. The sequence continues at coordinate 192,615 of CAUYUJ010015443.1, forward strand.
GGACGGCTTGGTGGCCACGGCTGGACGCAGCTCGACAAACAGCCAGGATTCAGGGGAGAGATGCGACATCACCGCCATCGAGAACCCATCTGACGCTCGGGCGTGCCACCGCCCAGGGGTGGGCCCTCCCCCATGAGTTCTCGGTGGCGGTGGTTTCCGTTTCTTCTCCGGAAGAGAACAACTGGGAGAAGTCCGGGGATCTGCTTGTTGGTGCGGATGTGCGAGTCGGGGGAGCAGGGCGCTGGGAGGGCGGCCTTCCGCGGACGCAGGGGAGCTTCTCAGACGCCTCTCTGGTGAGATCATCCGAGATCTGAGGAGCCTTCTTGGAAGGCCCTCCGGGCTTTTCCGTGAGATGGCCCCTGCGCTCTTCAAAAGGCCCCGCTCCCCCCTCGGCCCGCCCACTCGCCACTGCGAGCCGCAAGCAGGAGGAGGAGGAGGAGGAGGAGGAGGAGGAGGAGGAGGAGGAGGAGGAGGAGGGCGCGGACGAGTTTCGTTTGTTCGTTTGTTTGTTGGTTGTGAGCCATGCGCAGAGGGGGGGGTATGGGGGAGAAGGGAGGCTTCTTGGAAGCACTCCTGCTTCTTAGAAGGCGCGGTCCTTCTCTGTAAGGCCGGCGCCTTCTAACAAGCAGCCTCATTCTACGAAGCTTTCCCCCCTCCTCCTACCTCCTTGCCCGCGCCGCCAATAGGGCCCTGGCCGATGCTGGCCGCTTTTCGTCGCGGCGTCGTCTCGAACATGCCGCCTCTGGCACCAGGTATGGCTCGCAGGAGCCAGCCACGTGAGGGATGATACCTCTGAGGAGGTTCGGTGCATGTTTTCCTGTGGCTCTGGCTGACTCCGCCTCGAGATCCTGGGCGCCGAGGTCCCCCGCCAAACGACCGACGCTGTGCGTGCGCCGATCCCCTTGCTGAGGCCCGCGAGGGCCGAGGTCCCCAGACCGGCCGCGAGCGGCCGGGGGCAGCACGTGCACCGATGCTCGAGGCGGGGGAGGGCTTGGTGGGTTTCTCCGGAGGGGTGAGGCGACTCGTCGTCCTCCTCCTCCTCCTCCTCCTCCTCCGCCTCCTCCTCCTCCTCCCTCCTCCTCCTCCTCCCCCTCCCCCTCCTCCTCCTCCTCCTCCTCCCTCCTCCTCCTCCTCCTCCTCCTCCTCCTCCTCCTCCCTCGGGTCGCCTACGGCCCCGGGGGGAAACAGTGAAGGGGGGGGGGGCTCTGGGGGGGCTGCTGCTGGGGCCCTCTCTGCTATTGTGTCCGTGCTTTCTGATTCGGCCGCAGAGGCGAGCCGCACGCGCGCTCTCAGCAGCCCGGGGTGCACGGCGGCGCAGCGACTGTCCGGCAGCAAGAGGGGGAGGGGGGGGGGAGGTGTCAGGGCGCCAGAGACGGGGGCACAGCAGACGGGTTGCACGGGGAACGCCGAGTTCCACGCTTGGCTATGCCCCCGTTTAGGGGGGCCCTGGGCGCCGCAGACGAGAGTACTCCAGGTTTCGTAATAAAAGGGAGGGGGTCTGGACCCTCCAAGACAAGCCATTCCAGACCCCCCCCCGTGGGAGAACCCTCCAAAACATCGTCCCCAGACCCCCCAGGCCCTCCAAGATAGCCTGGAAGAGACCCCCCCCCGAAATGAGACCCCCCTCCCTTTCTTTCGAAATCTGGAGTACAGCAAGCGGGGGCACATGGAAGAGCCTAAACCCCCGTGTAGCAAAATTTCCCCGTTGGCGAAGCCCCGGGGAGGAGGGCGGCCGCGAAAGCAGGCGGGGGAGGAGGGCACTCACCGCACGCAGATTTTCGGCAGGAGGTGCCGGGGCGGCCAGCCTGTGCTGGGGCGACTGGTGTCCATACACGCCAGTCGTTGAAAGTACGTATTGTTTCATTATCTGGTTCCCAATCTACCTCAAGGGCTTTCCTGCTTCAAGAACCGATGTGGGTTCTGTTGTTTCTTGTTACCATCTGGGCGGGCTCGATTCCAATATTCTTTATCCGCCTTCCTACTTCATGCTTCTACCTACTTCTTCCGGCTGGCGGGTGTACATGACGTCTTGGAGTGTTGGGCCCCTTGCCCCAGAAACCAAAGGCGCATTGGATCTGGCTCCTCGAGGCCAGATCTGTGCATGCCCATGTCCACGGCGCGTCGGCCGCGTGGCGCCTGTCTTCCAGGAAGCTCAAGACGCAGTGGACGTGGATGTAAATCTTGCCCGCCTCTGGGGGTGCTATTGCGGGGGCCCTCCCTCGCGCGAGGTGCTGCCCAGCCACCACCTCGTGGCCGGGCTCGCGAAGGCTGCGGTGCCCCCCAGCGGACGGGTCTCCCTCCTCCGACCCCATCGCGTCGCGACAAAGACTGCGACTGGAGGCTTCTCGTAATTTCCTGCTCCTGGGCCGCAGAGTAGCAACATGGACTTCCGCCACCGAGATCCCATCGGTGAGGGCCCAGGGGTCGTCTCCCCACTGATGGGTTCTCGGCGGCGGGGTCCGTGTTTCGTCTCCGAGTTACCGGGCCCTGGGGCCGCCAACAAGTTTTTCAGGATGAAAAGCGTGTCTCGGGGGAGACCTCCGCAGCCGACGTTGTGAAAACAAATGCCGTCGGGGGTGTGGGTCCTTCAGAGGCCGGGCAGGTCTCCCAGCTGGGGCCGCTACGGGTGGGGTCGGAGGATCGTGCCGCATCGCCGATGCATCGGCGATGTGGCTCGATGTGTCGATGTGGCTCGATGTGTGCACAGGTGTTCTCCACGCCAACGTCGCCGATACATCGCCGACGTCGTTGATGCATCGCCGTTACATCGACGTGATCTTCCGACTCCATCTGCTCGGACTCCATTTGGGAGGGCTCTAACATGGGGTTCGCAATTAGGGGGGTCACCGCTTCCGCGTTGAAATCGAGGATCGAGGGAGAGCCAAGATAGAGTTTCGGAGAGGTTTGGGACGTTTCTAAGCGTCTCTGGAAGCCCTGGATGGTTCTGGGTGTTCCTGAGGGGTTTGCTTCCCTGGAGGAGGTAGTGACCGCGTAAGTGGTGATGAAGGCACCGAACAAACATGTATTGATAATCTGGGAAGTGCCCGGGCCTCGAACGTCATTAAGCAAGCATGGGGGCCGAGTTCCCTCGCAGTTTCCTCCCGCTGGGGGTCACTTCCAGACCTCAGAGAAGAAACGGCCAGACAAGAAATGGTAATCATGAGCGTACTGAGACACCTATATCGGGAACGCCGTGAAGCAACACCAATGCGGGGATGATTTAACATTTTGGGCTCCGAGGGCGCTTCTGGGCCCCAGGGCCATCAACAAGCCTGATGGGACAGAACAGGCACGGTCCCCAGGCAGGGGCCGAGAGTTTTTGGGCCCGCGTGTTGAAGATGTTTGGGCATCGGAGGTTCTGGAATCCAGAGCAAGGGGAACGACGTTTTGTAACAATTCGGATGTACTTGCTTGTCCGCGCAGTCCTCGTACGCATTTCTCGGGGTCGTCGGCTGAAGTGCGTGCCCGGAGGCTCAGCGGACCTGCGCGCCCGTCAGGATGCGTGTTGGGATTATTCTCGTTTTTCCCAACCATCCTGTGGTGTCGGGTCTTCGTTTTGACGAGACGGTCCCCGCATTCACTCCTTCTCCTTCCGCTGCCCCCTCCCTTTTCCATCATACAGCGACTTGTCGGCATTTGTGGCAACACCGCGGCCGTATTCCCTTGCTCAAGTTCTAAAGGAACGCAGGCATTCATTCTTTGAGCGGGTCAACGCCGACCTCACAGTGCCCTCTCCGTTGCCATCACCGTGCGCGGCAGCTCGACGCCCTTTTTCGATTGCGTCTGCTCTCCTGCGCTGGCCTGCCCAGCGGTGGAGTGCCGCTGCTCGACTGGCACGGCTCGCTGGCTTCTGCCCAGCCGACAGGCTGGTCAATCGAGTTCGTGGTCGTGCTCGTGGTGGGTGGCTTCGCGTACGGCAGCGTCGTTGGCGGCTACTGCTTCAAGAGCTCGCTGACGGACCCCGTGGTGCAGCCTGCACCCGCTCCAGCATCGCTTCAGGAGGCCGCGGACACTCTCGACCTCGCGACTGCGGCGACTACCCAGGCGAGGAAGTTCCGCCTGTAGGTGGAATGGCTGCTCGCGCCGCTGGACAGTTCCACTACTTTCGGTACAACGTCGGGGCGCCCGCTATCCACCACGAGAGACTCACTCTGCTGCCTGGGTACATCCTTACCCCTGGCGATGAGGTATATGCTGAGAGCGACTCAGCAGGTGGTGACTCGAGAGCTGTGCATGACTCGGCGGGCCATGGCGACGCGATCGTCGGCGTCGCCGCCAACAAGCTCCTCAAGTTCAGGCGGCTGCCGTCTGCAGCCGTCGCCTGGGCTGCTGTGCGTAGCGGCGTCGCCCAGGGCCATGGGCCTCTGGCGCCTTCGCCCTTCATCCTCGAGCTCAGCGCCGACAACGTGCTGGGCGTGGCGGAGGGGGTCCTGGCCGTGTTCGACCCGCTCGGAGCGGCCCCCGCCGCCGCAGCGCCTGGCGCCCTAGCTTTGGCTGGCGCGGCCGCGCCCCCCGCGGGCGCCCCTGGGCCGCCTGCCGCGGCTGCCGCTGCGCCTGTGGGCGGGCTGGGCGCGCTGGCTGCGGCGCTCGGTGCGGGGGGGGCCGCCCTGCCTGCCGTCGCTGGCCCTCCGGGCGTCGGCGCCGCCGCCGCGGCCCCCGCGGCCCCAGGCGCCGCAGGGTCTGATCCCCGCGTGCTGGCCACCGTCCTCGACGCGCGGGGGTTGCGGGACATGCCTTCCAGGGGCGCTGTCAAGCGCCAGACCGAGACCCCCCGCGCCGACTGGCCCGTGAAGGGCCTAACGACCACGATGTGGGTGCTCCACTTCATGCTCCGCATGGCGGGCGGGGCGATGGCATGGCTCAACCGCTGGATGGCCATGAATCAGGCCTCAGAGACGGACGACACCGACAGGCTGTACGAGACGCTGTGCCGTGTCATCGAGACCTCGCTCTGCTACGACCAGCTGATCATCTGCGAGCTGTCTTCCTACGAGATTCTATCGCGGCAGCTGCTGATGGTGGAGGGGCGCTTCTTTGAGGAGCGCGCGCGCAGGACTCACCCTGCGCCCAAGGCCAAGGGCCAGGCCAAGGACGGCGCCGCGGCCGCGGCCGCCGACGTTTCCTCCGAGATTGGCCACTTCCTCGGCACTGGAGAGACGATGGGCAATTTGTGCATTTTCCCACCCGTAATGGATTGGATCGCTGAGCAGATGAAGAGTGAGGCTGCCGTCGCGAAGGAACGCCGCAAGGCTCGCGAGGAGCGGGCCTTGCGGCAGCCATGACGTTCCCGAAGGACGCTGGTCAGGAGGGGCCTCACGACGCGCCACCTGTTCGTGAGCCTGGCCAGCTTGGCCCCGAGCCCGTCGAGGCTCCACCTGGCTTGGAGTTGCCCACACGAGGTGACCATCGCCAGCGTGACGTTTTTCCGCTTCCTCTTCTTCCAGTGGATGGGCGTCGCCATCTTCCGCTTGGTCGTGTGGCTCGTCTGCGCGCCGCCAAAGGCGCGGGCTGGAGAGAGTGGTGCAACGAGGGATTGCCTGCTCTCAACTGGCTCCACTGCGGCAAGGGCGAGCCTTCCATGCCTGACGAAGGGGGGCCACCGCCCGCGGCCCAGGCAGCCTCAGTGGACTACATCGCGGGCTCGCACCGCGACTTCGAGCTGCCCGCCGCCTACTCGGAGAGAGGCCGCGATTGCGAAGCATCCCTCGTAGAGATGCTCGCACAGGCACCTGGCTACGCTGGTGACAGCGGTCGAGTGCGCCCTCACAGCATGCCGCTTGTGGCCTGGCCCGAGTCGACGGAGGCAGTCTCCACCTGCGGTGTCGTCTCCGAGGCCGACTCCATCGTGCAGCAGGATTGGAGGCAGAGTATGCTGAATCCCGAGTCGGTGGCGGCGGAGCTGCGCGAATCGCTGGGGGTTATCCGCCCCTATGTCGATCCTGAGCTGCGCTTTAAGCCGAAGTCCTACGCTGAGTTTTTGAAGCAGCTGGAGGCCCACGGCATGATCACCTGGCGGGTCTCCAGCGAACAGGCATCCTTCTCTACTGGTCTCTTCTTTGCGCAGAAATGAAACGGCAAGCTGAGGTTGGTGTTCGACACCAGGCTGGCCAACTGCAGTTTCTCGTGCCCACCAGCCACTCGTCTGCCCACGCCCAGCGCGCGGGCCAGCCTCGACTGCGACGACAGTTTTCATTTCGCGCAGGGCGACATTCAGTGTGCTTTTTATCATCTACGACTGCCAGCTGGCATGGAGTCGCTGTTCTCTCTGCCACCGATAAATAACAGATTCGTCGGCCTCAAGTCGGTCAACGGGGTTCGTCTCGGCATCAACGACTGCGTCCAGCCTCTTGTCACGGTCGTTCCCATGGGGTGGAGTTGGGCCCTTCACCTGTGCCAGAGTGCGCTGACGAGAGCCCTGTCGGATGTCGGGTTCGGCCGTGACGATGTGATTCTGGATGGGGGCTGCCCTCGGCCTTTGGTCGCTGAGAAGGACGCGGTGTGTGCGGGATACGTTGACAACTTCTGTGTCGTATCCAAGTGTGCCGAGACAGCCGCGCCCCTGGCGCGTGCCGTTGCTGACCTTCTCACGGCCCGCGGGTTGCCTGTCTTGGAATTCTCCCCTGCGGTCAGTAAGGTGGTATTCGCGGGCTTGGGGGTCGACGGAGCCTCTGGGATCATTCGTGTTCGTCCTGACCGCCTCGCTCGCACTCGTCAAACCGTTCTCGGGCTTTTGAAGCGTGGGCGGGCCTCTGCTGGGGCCCTCAGCGTGCTCGTAGGCCACTGTGCTTGGGGGATGACCCTGAGGCGCGACGTTCTGAGCATCTTTAACGCGGTCTATCGGTTCATGGGGGCTGTGGGACCTCATCCTGGACCCCTGTGGCCCTCGGTCGTCAGGGAGTTGTCGGCTGCCGTGGCCCTCATCCCGCTCTGGAGTGCCGCTACAAGGTCTCGCAGGTATTCGCGGGTCTACGCTTCTGATGCGTCGCCGTTCGGGAAGGGTGTCTGTGTCAAGGAGGTCCCCCCCACGCTGTCGTCCGAGGTCGGCCGAGTCGCCGAACGCTGGAGATATCGTCATGGGGATGCCGTGCTTGCCAGAACACATGCCCTTGACGTCGACGGTCGAGACGATGCTGCCGACGGTTGCCGTGCCGACGCATCGTCTACTGCCTCTACTGCTTCGTCGTCTGGGCCCAGTGGGTTCCTCGGGGTCCCTGAGTCCATCTACGGGGCCGAGGGTTGGAAGACCATGCACTCTAGCCGTCATGCCCGCCGTGGCTGCGATACCCTTCAGTACGAGGCGGAGGCCCTGGGGTTCAGCGTCCATCATGCCTCGAGGGCCCTGGGTGCTCATCATTATCGCGTCGTCTGTATCGTGGACAATTTGGCTCTAGCTCTGTCGCTCGGCAAGGGGCGGTCTGGGAGCCGACATCTTCTCCGCGCCCTGCGGCGGATCGCTGGCGCGGCCCTCGCCTGCGGCCTGCGCCTGCTCGTGCGGTGGGCGCCGTCAGAGAGGAATGTCGCGGACAAGCCGTCGAGGGAAGGTTTCTTCGTCGGCCCTAGCTTCGAGGGCGTCGGGTCGCACCTCGTCGCGCGCCGCCCGCGGATCCCCCGAGGAGGTGATCAAGGCTGCGAGGGCCAGGCGGGGACATCCTGGTCCGCTGACGCTCCTGCGGGGCGGACTGTCGGTGCTGGAGGCCAACGCGGTCTCGGAGTCGACGGGCAAGAACTACCACGCCTCCGCCCTCAGGTTTCTGAACTGGTGCCTCTGGACCGCCAGGGACTTCAAGAACAGCGTCGAGCTCGACGCGATCCTCGTGGTGTTCTTCGTCCACCTCTTCCTCGACGGGTACGACAGTGCGACGGGCCGCGTCGCGATGGCCTCTCTGAAGCACCATCTGCCGTCGATGCTGATGGGCAGCCGCCCGCTGCCACGGGCCTTTCGGGTCCTTCAGGGTTGGACGAAGCTCGTGCCGCCGCAGATGAGGCTGCCGCTGCCGAGGGTCGCGGTGTTCGCCATCGTGGGCGTGCTGCTGTCTCAGGGGCTTTTGTCGCAGGCGGTCTTCGTGAGGATCGCGTTCGACACGTACCTCCGCCCCAGCGAGGCCTACCGTCTCACGGCGGCCTCCCTGATCGCGCCGAGGTCGGGCGCCGCGGAGGGCTACCAGCACTGGGCACTGTTGGTGAACGACGCGGCGAGCGGGAGGCCTGGCAAGACGGGGGTCACCGACGAGAGCGTCATCGTCGACGATCCGCTCCTCTGGCCTCTCCTCGAGGCGCTTCGGCATGGACGCCGCGCGGAGGAGAGCCTCTGGGCCTTCGCGCCGCGCCAGCTGCGGCGCGCTTTCGCGGAGGCCCTGGTCCAGCTCGGGATCTCCGACCAGCAGACCTCCCTCTACTCGCTGCGCCACGGGGGGGCCTCCGGCGACCTCCTCTCGGGTCGCCGCACGAGGAAGGAGGTCAAGGACCGCGGCAGGTGGAGGACGGGCCAGTCTCTGAACAGGTACGCCAAGCGGGCGCGCATGCAGCAGCGGCTGGGTCAGCTCGACCCCGCGCTGGTCGACTTCGCGCAGAAGGTCGAGAGCGATCTGCTGGGCCTGATGGGCGCGATGGCGAGGACGGGCATCTTCTCGCTGCCGCTGCCGCCCCTCAGGCCAGTGTCGGCGTCGGCGCCGGTGCAGGCGCCTCCCGCGATGACCGACAAGTGGCTCTTCGTGTGAGGCGCCTGTGGCTACGTGCGCGGGCGCATGCCACAGTGATGCCGTACCTCATCATGCTCTGCACCTGTGTCCCCGACCGAGTTCGGCGAGTGTGCGAGGCCCGTGGGCTCGGCACCGTTGCGGTGAATGTTGCTCGACATCGCCTCGACGACCTCGCTGGCCCTCAGGTTCTGAAGGCTTTGACTGGCTGGGTGCGCGCCTCGGCTGTGCTCGGAGTCTGGGCGTCCTTGCCCTGGGACACCTGGGCGCCAGGGGCGTCGCGTGTCCGCAAGTTTGATTCTCTGCTGCACGCGAATAGAGCCTCAGAGGCCGCCTGTCGCGCCGTGCGAGTGGCAAACGCGTTGGCTGAATCCACCTTCAAATTGATTGCGGAGTGTATCTTCCGCAGAGTCCCGATCATTTTTATGCACCCTGTGTCGAGCCTCATTTGGAGGCATCCCCGCCTGTCCCCTCTCCTTGCCTCTTCCTCCTCCTCCTGCTCCCTCGACGCGTGCATGTATGCGGGGCGCGTGAGACAGCGAATCCACCTCGTCGGATGGGGCGTGCGGGATCTTGATTGCCTCGCTCGTCGTTGCCTCTGCGCCCATGGCCTCTGTGATCGCACTCTGAGACGTCACCTGGGGGGCCTGGGGCGTCCAGCACTGGGCGCCGTAGCTCGTGCCTCTGCTAAGGGTCTCCCCTCGGAAGTGGCCATTGCTGGCACTGAAATGATAGTGGCCGAAGCTCGTCATCTGTCCCGCGCCGCGAGATATAAGAAAATGTTTGGTCAATGAGTAATTCGGCTGTGGCCACCTGGGTAGACTAGCGTGTGGTACCGTGTCTGTGCTTCTCTGCTGGCGTATCCCTCGAGGCCGCCCTCCGCCGTTTGCACAAAGAAGACACAAGATGGCCCCGAATCGTCCACATACAGCGACTTGTCGGCATTTGTGGCAACACCGCGGCCGTATTCCCTTGCTCAAGTTCTACCCTGGGCCCCCCCACCCACTTGAGCTTTTAATGTTTCACCGTGTCTGTGCTTCTCTGCTGGCGTATCCCTCTAGGCCGCCCTCCCCCGTTTGCACAAAGAAGAAACAAGGTGGCCCCGAATCGTCCACATCATCGTCATCACACGTTTCGGCAACACCCCTTGAATGTGGTTAACACGGATAATAGGATTATAGCAAGCGCGGTTCGGCTCATGCTGGAACCAGCCGTGGCCCCCCAGATCACGCGGGACCAACGCGGCTTCCTGCGCGGGGGGTCTATGCTGGCTAACGTCATCGACGTGGAAGAAGGCATGTGCAACGACATTCTCACGCCTCGGGCGTCGCTCGCGTGCTTCATGGACTTCGAGGCGGCCTTCCCCCCCGTTGAGCACGGCTTTCTGCTGGAGCTCTTCGCGGCGGCGGGCTGGCCGGAGTGGTTGCTGCGGTGCCTCCGGGTCTTGTACAGCAGTAGCGTGTGTTTGATTGCGTTCGGCGGCGCGCTCTTCGAGGGTTTCGTGGCCACGCGGGGCGTTCGCCAGGGATGCCCATTATCCCCTCTACTGCTCGCTGCCTCCTCGGATTTGTTGCTTGAGCGGGTGGGTCGCCTTTGCCGTGCTCTTCGACGCGCGTATGCGGACGACGCGGCCATATTGCTTCACGACGTTACCTCCTTGGCCACGTTGGCAGCGATTTTCGAGGAATTCGCCAGCATCTCCGGCCTCGGCCGTAGTGTTGGGAAAACGATTGTAGTTCCCCTTTTCGACGTGGATTTTGAGGACCTGCGAGCTGCCATCGCAGAGCGCGCCCCTTGGTGGGGTCAGATTGGGATCGCCCGCCACGCGCGGTATCTCGGCTTCGAGGTTGGACCCGGCCGCGGCGAACTCTCCTGGATCACCCCGCTGAAAAAGTTCCGCGAACGCGTGGAGATCTGGACAGCGATCGTCGCTGGGCTCCGCCTGACGGTGGAGGCGTACCGGGTGTACGTCCTTAGCGTGCTCATGTTCGTCGCTCAGCTGGAGCTCGTCCCAGCGACGGTGCTTGCGGAAGAATCGCGAGCACTCCTCCGGCTCGTGCCTGGGCCGGCGGGTTGGGTGACCCCGGGCGTTCTGCAATCGCTCGTGGACTTGGGCATGGGCTGCGATTTCAGTTCCCTGGCCTCGCGGGCGACTGCTGCTGCCGCACGGACCTGCCACTACGAGGACCGTGTCAATGGGGGCCTTCGAGCGCGGGACCGAGCCGAGCGGCTGCTCGGCCGATTGAGCAGCGCGGGTGCGGACGGTGTCAGCCTTGGTGTTATAGCATGGGTTGGGGGCTGCTCGCTGCGTAGGCTCGTCGAGGGTCGAGGCGGCGGACGCGGTGACGGCAGCCGAACGATCCAGAGGGGTTGCTGTCTCCCTTCTGGAAGCCGACCCGCTCGACGAGGACGCGAGGAAGACCTGGCAACGGCGGGCCGTGGCGGTCTTGCGCCCGCGCGTGTCCGCGGCGCTCCCGCACGCTCGTCAACGGCTTGACCGATGGCCTCTTGCTATTCCTGCCGGTCGCCGCCCCGCCAGAATGATGTCAGTTTGCAGGGTCCGCACCGCCAGAGGCACGCCGAGGATCGGCGCGGCGTTCATTCGGACTGCCTTCAACGGCTGGTGCACTGCTCGCCGCTTCCAGGGGCGCGCCGGCTGTCTTCTGGGGTGCGGGCGTGGGAACGACAGCATCGAGCACTACAGCGATTGCGCGACTTACCACAGCTTCTGCCGCCAGCACGCGGGGCTGGCGGCCCCAGCCGCGGAGGACAGGTTGGCTTGCTTCCTGAACTTGGGGCATTCGACTCTGATTCGGCGTGACGCTGGTTGGTCCAGAGAGCGCGCAACGATGCTGCGCGCTCTCACCGTGTATGCCGCTTATCGTGTACAGGCGTCAGTTCGGTCAGGGTCATTGCAAGTCGCCGAGGCCGCGGGCGCTCTGCCGGCCATGCTGCGGGAGGGTGCCCGCGGGCACCGTGCCCTGGAGTCACTGCTGCGCGTGGCGCGGCGCCGGCAGCGCGAGCAGTAGTCAGATTTGTCGTTTCTTTCTTCCTCTTCTCCCTCTTTCGTCGCGCCGTCAACCGTAGACTTTACGCTTTACTTCAGGAGTGGCTTCGCGCCCAGGCCGCCATACGTGCGTGGCTTTTGTGGCCCGTCGGCTATTTTCTGGCGTGCATGTTCGCAGGCCCGATGTTGGCTCTTTCCTCTTCTGTGTTTCGGGTGGCCCTGTAGGGTAATCCACAGGTGTCGCCGCTGCACTTCTTTTCTCCTCCGCCTCTCTCCCCCTCTCCTCCTTTCGCGTCGTCCTCCTCTCCTCGTCTCCCTCCTCGCAACTAACGAAAAACCCGGTCTTAAGTAACATTTCCGCCCTGGCCCCCGGGCAATAATTGTCACGGGTGCTCTTTCGCTGTCCCTGCCACGTGCCTGATAACGTCTCCGTATTCTTTGGTGGTCGGCTGCCCACGCAGCCCGGCTTCCCTCCATGTCCGGGGGCAGTGGCCATGCGAAGTTGTCGAGGCATCCAGCCGCCGTGGTCGACGTGAGGGAAAAAAACGTTTCGGCAACACCCCTCACACGTTTCGTGGCCCCACAGGGAGCTCCACCGAAGGCCGCAGTGCCACCGCCCGCATGCGCCACGCACACCCATGTCGGCACACCACTCAGACGTTTCGTGGCCCCAGAGGGAGCTCCACCGACGGTCCCAGTGCCACCGCCCGCATGCGTCACGCACACCCATTTCGGCACACCCCTCACACGTTTCGTGGCCCCACAGGGAGCTCCACCGAAGGCCCCAGTGCCACCGCCCGCATGCGCCACGCACACCCATGTCGGCACACCCCTCACACGTTTCGTGGCCCCACAGGGAGCTCCACCGAAGGCCCCAGTGCCACCGCCCGCATGCGTCATGCACACCCATGTCGGCAAACCCCTCACACGTTTCGTGGCCCCACAGGGAACTCAACCGAAGGCCCCAGTGCCACCGCCCGCGCATACCCATGTCGGCATCCCCCCACATGTTTCGTGGCCCCATCGGGAGCTCCACCGAAGGCCCCAGTGCCACCGCCCGCTTGCGTCACGCACACCCATGTCGGCACAAACCCTCAGACGATTCGTGGCCCCAACGGGAGCTCCACCGACGGCCCCAGTGCCACCGCCCGCATGCCTCACGCACACCCATGTCAGCACACCCCTCACACGTTTCGTGGCCCCATAGGGAGCTTCACCGGAGGCCTCTGTGTCACCGCCCGCATGTGTCACCTACGCCCATTCCAGCACACCTCTCGCACGTTCCGTGGCCCCACAGGAAGCTCCACCGAAGGCGCCAGTGGCTGCGTTCGCATGCGCCCACCGCGCCTATTCTGGCACATTTATCAGACGCTTCGCGGCACTATAGGGAGCTCCACCGACGGCCCCAATGTCTGCGTTCGCATGCGCCCACCGCACCTATTCTGCCGCACCTCTCACGCGTTTCGTGGCCCCAGAAGGAATTCCACCGACGGTATCAGTGGCTGCTTTCGCATGCGCCCACGGGACGAATTTTGGCACACCCCTCGCACGCTTCGTGGCCCCATAGGGAGCTTCTCCGAATGCGGTGCATACAACGACGGTGCTCACAACTGCATATGGTTGGCTCCTTCGCCAGGTTTTTTTTCATGTGTCGTGTGAATTTGTTTAGGGGCGGCGTTTGTCTTTGCGCCTATGGCCGTCGCAAAGGGCAGTTCGAATTCGAGCCTGCCCTCCTTCCCCTTGCTCGACGTCCTTGCCTGTGGGCGACCTCGCCAGCACTCCCTCCCCCATTGCCCTCTCCCGGCCCCCCCCCCCCTGGGAGCACGGGCGCCCCCGTTGAGGGCGTCTGAGCAGCCGCCGCCGCCCCGCTCCGTTGAGGGCCCCCGTTGAGGACTTGTCACGGGCCCGTGAAGGGAATCCGTCGAGACATCTTGAGAACCAGAACACCCTTGACGGCAACATCTTGAGAACCAGGATGGGGGGAGCTGTTTGTGCCCCGCGAAGGGGCGGTGCCGCGCCCGCTCGCCGGGCGCCTGGGCACTCGGGCCCGGGGCGGGGGTCGTGCCGCGGGCCGCGGTCAGACGTGGGAGGGAGAGTTTCGACTGGACGTAAGAGTGACCTTTCGCCGGAGTGGCCTTTGGTGCGGGCACGGATGGGTCCCCAGATGGCTGAAAGCGAAGCAGGAGCAGCGGCTTGCGCGCGCAGGTTTGGCCCCCACGGGGCCCCCAAAAACCCGCGCACCAAAGGTCACTCTTACCCAGGGTCACCCTTGCGTGTAGCCGAGAGTTGAACGGGGCGGCTCAGTCAGAAAGTGAATGTGGGTGCTCCTGATGCAAGCAAGGGGCTCCGCTTCACCGATGACTTCCGTGCCGGTCTCGACGGGGCAATTGACAGTTAGAACATATGTTTAGCGTCGCCTTCGGACCACGGCACGGAGCGCTGAGGAGGCTGCCGCAACGGCCTTGGATGCGATGGTTCGACGACATCTGTCCTACAGTGCGAAGGGGTCATACAGATAGGGGATTTGGAAATGCTTGCCTGGTATTTCGAGCTGTGGAAGAAGATGAAATCGATGTATTTACGTTCGCAGATCTAACTGAGGAGCGCCCGCGCACCCGCTTCCTACACGCGACGCCCTCTGGGCAACATCGGCGCCGCTCCGCTCCAATCCGCTCCACCTCCTCCGTCTTTCCCTGGAGGGAACGGGGTGGCCGGACGACGCGGGAGGATGAGGTGACGGGGAGGAGGAGAAGGAGGAACACGATGAGAAAGGATCGGAAGAAGAGGAAGACGACGAGGAAGGAGAAGGGAGGACGGGGGATCATTTGTGGTGTGTGTGTGGGGGGGGCGACGACGACGAGGACGAGGTAGGATTGGTAGGACACCAAACCCATGCCCCCTCGTCGGCCTCCTCCTTTACCTTCGTCCACCACCTCTAATGTATCCCTCCTTCCTCATCCCTCGCTGTTGTCGTTCTCCTCCTGGCCTTTCTCGTCCTTCTCATTTCACCCCATCGTCCCCCCCGCTTCCTCCCTCCAGGTTGTCGTCGTCGTTCTCCTCCTTCTCCTTCTCCTCCTCCTCCTCCTCCTCCTCATCCCCATTCGATTCCGACGCTGGTCACCCCTCCTCAGACCCGTTCTTATCTCTCTCCTCTCCCATCATCGGCGCTTTCATCGTTCTCCTCCTCACCTACCCTCTGCTCCCCCTATTCAAACCTTTGATCAACCACATGTCTTCTCCCCTTCCCCCTTCTGCTCCCTCGTCATTCTTGTCGCCCTCCTCTTTGCATTCTTCCCTCTGCCCTCTTTGCCGCCGTTCTCCCTCCCTCCCGTTCCCCTTCTTCTCTAACCTCGTCATCGTCGTCATCACCATCTTTCATCTCTCTTCACCCATCTCCTCCTCCCTCCTTGTCGTCGTGACCCCTCGCTCTGTCTCCACCTTGGCCCTCCCTCGCCTTTCTCGTAGTCCTTCCTCCTCCACCTTCTCATCCTTTGCCCTCCTCGCCCCTCCTCATCATCATCCCCTCCCCCCACACGCCCCACCTCGTCGTCACCCCCTTGCCTGGGAAGGAGGAGGAGGACGAGGAGGAGGAGGAGGAGGAGGAAGCGTGGAGGAGGAGGAGGAGGAGGAGGAGGAGGAGGAGGAGAAGGAGGAGGAGGAGGACGACGACGAGGAGCGCCGAGGCCGTATGCGGGATCCAACCCCCGCCCTCGCCCCGCGACTCCGTGCCCCCCCCGCGCGCGCCGCTTCCGAGGGGGGTGGGCCTGTGCCAGCGGGCCACTGCTTCGCGACGCCCGAGCAGCCGATGTGAAGGCGCGGGCGTGGCAAGGCGAGCCATCGTGGCTCGCGCAGCCACCGGCCCACAACGTGTGCAACGAGCACCAGGTCGTGGCCCACGGCATGCCAGGAAGGCCTGCCAGTTGGCGGCGCAGCGTGGGGGCATGGAGCAGCTGCGGTTGCAACGACAGCTCTTAGGCGAGGTGCAGTTGCGTGAGTGGTACGATTGGAGGTGCGGCCTGGGATGGTGCCAGAATCATGTGGACCAGGTCGTGCTGGCAGCCTTTGCTCCGATCGTTGCTGACAGCACTGAGACAAGTCACCCAGAGGAGAAGGTCGACGCATGCTACTACGAAAATGATCGCGAGTAGCAGGACGACGAATGCTGCTACGAGGGCACCTGGAACCGGAGCGCTACGACCTGGCAGCCGACGACTCCGACGTGGACTGCGGGGACGAACAGAAGAAGGGGTTATATGCAGAACTACGAGGACCACTCGCCGACATACGAGGGCCACCAGCGCAGCTGCGACGGCGCTTCGCGGGCCACCGCCAGGGCTTGGAGGGCGACTTGCAGAGCTACGAAGACCACCAGCAGAGCTACGCAAGTCATTCGCAGCGCTACGAGGGCAACCAACACAGCTGTGTCGGTCAAAATGAGAGCTACCAGGGTTACCAGCCAAGCTTTGGGATCCACAGGCAGAGCGGCAATGGCCTCTAGCAGAGCCTCACGGCGACCAGCAGAGCTACTTGGACCAACCGCAGAGCCACGACGGCTACGCGCAGAATTTCACGGGCAACACGCAGAGCGAGGAAGAACAACCGCGGCTCTACGAGGGCAACCGAGGACAACTGGCACAGCTACCATAGCTACCAGCAGAGCTACTCAGCCCACCAACAGAGCGACGCGGGCCACCAGCACAGTACAAAGGGCCACTAGCTGAACGACGACGAGAGCTACCAGATGAGCTACGAGGACCACGAGTTGAGCTACGAGGGCCACAAGCGGAGCTACGAGAAACACCAGCAAAGCTACCAGGGCAACCTGCTGAGCTACGAGGGCCACAAGCGGAGCTACGGGGGCCGCCGGCTCAGCTGCGAGTGCCGCCGGCTCAGCTGCGAGGGCCACCGGCTAAGCTACGAGTGCCACAGTGAGGGCTACGTTGACCACCAGCTAAGCTACCACTGCCGTTCGCGCGGTTACGAGGGCCACAGACTGAGCTGCAAGAGCAACCAGCTGAGCTACGACGGCTGCGGGGGCCACCAGCTCAGCTACCACCTTCTGAGCCAGGAGACACTGCCACAGCCATTCGGGCAACCTACAGAGCGACGGGGGCAACAAGCTGAGCTCAGAGGAGGGCCGCGAGCTGAGCTACGAGGGGGGGCGCAGGCATGCATACCGATTATAGCCAATAGTTGAGCTACGAGGGCCACCTTGTGAGCAACGAGGACTACCTGCTTATGTACGAGTGCCCCAACCTACACTTTCAGGGCAGCAAGCAGCGCCCCCAGGGTCACGGACTCGGCTACGAGAGTTCCCAGAAGAGCTGCGTGGGCCACATATTGATCTACAGTGGCCACATGCAGAGCTCCCAGAGCCACCTGCAGAGCTACGAAAGCAACTGGCTCGATTACGAGAGCCACCACCTGAGCTCCAAGCTGCGCTATAAAAGGCCGCGCGCAGAGTCACGAGGACCACGAGAAGATATAGCAGGGCCACACGCTGTTCTACGACAGCCGGCAGCAGCGAGGGCCACCAGTTACGGTGTTACCCCCGCGAGCTGAGCTACATGCAGGGATGCGAGGACCACCAGCTGACCTACCAGGACCAGCCGCTGTATCACGAGGGCCACGAGACGAACATGAAGGTCCACGTGAAAGCTCGGACAATTTAAAAACGATCGCTAACTATCGGACCTACGGTGGAGGGCAAGTTCGACAGGGAGTACTTCGAGCGCACGGTGTTGAAACTGCGCGGGTCGAACCGACGGCTTGGAGGATATTGTCTCCCGCAACTTCTTCCTGAGGACACCACAAGTTAAGCTATGAGGTCCACCGGCTGAGCTACCAGGGCCACATGCAGGGCTACGAGGACCACGGGCTGAGCTACCAGGACCACCATCCGAACTACGAGGGCCACGACCGGGGCCACTCGGGCCACCAGTTGAGCTACGAGGGCTACGAGGGCCCACCAATTGGATTACAAGGTCCACCGGCTTGGCTACGATAGCCAATACCAGAGCTGCGAGGGCCACGTGCGCAGCTGCTAAGGTCCAACGCCTGAATTACGAGGCCCCCGCGGGAAGAATGCATCAATTGGCCTTCAGCGGGGCGGATTCCTATTTTCCCCATGGTGAGTTTCGGGATGTAACGAGGAACTGGAAACTGGGTCTCCCGGAGGTCGGGGGGCTCCCATGCCTTTCGCCCGCGGTGCGCCTGGCTAGGTGCGCGGGGCGGCGGCGCGGTTCAGGGTACTTGCTGAGTCCGCCTGTGGCAGGAAAGGAGGAGCGCCGCCGAGGTCTCGACGTGTCAGCACCGCTCTCCCCCCCCTCCTCACCCCTATTTGCCGTCGTCTTCGTTCCTCCTCCTCCTCCTCCTCCTCCTCTTCCTTTTCCTTTTCGTCGTCCCTCCGCGTCCTCTTCGCCCCTTGGCACCTCGCCGCTCCTTCGCTGCCCTCGTCCATGCCGCGGCCGCCACCGCTGTCGCCGTCGTGGTCGCCCATGCCGCCGCCGACGCCTCGGTCGTCGCCGCCCCCGCCCCCGCCCCCCGCGGAGGCTGCGGCGCCCCTGCGCGCCCTCCTCGGGGACGGCCTGGCGGCCGCTGGCAAGGCGGGCGGCGCGCGCGCGCGCGCCCGTCGCGCGGCCAGCCGCCCGGCTCTCGCAGCCGCTGCGAGGGGGCCCGCCCGGCCGCCCCGACGCAGCAGCGAGTGTGGCCCTGATCTCCAGCGTCTCCTGCCATGGGGGAAGCGGGTCCTGAGGGAAACGTGTCTCGAGGTTTTTCGCCGTTTCGGGCTCTCGGGGCCCTCCATGGGCCACCGGCCTGTCGGCAAACGATTCAGGATGAAGAGCTCGTCCTGGGGGCAGGCGCCAGGGTCCAGGACCCGTTTCCCTGAGGACCCGTGCCTCTATGCGAACCAACGTTTTGGACAAAAGTTGGGGCGAAAGTCCCCCCACCCGGCAGGTTAGGGCCGTTGGGCTGAAAGAAGAGAGAGCTCCCGACCTGCCAGGCACACCCTACACTTTTTTACAAGCGCGAAGGAGCCCTGCGGCACGGGGAGGGGGAAAGGAAGGGGGGGAGCCAGGCACACCGTACACACCGCGGCCGCCAGACTCCAAGGGTCCTGGTGTTGGCCGGGCTTCCCGCCGCGCGCCCTCGACAAAGGACGAGTGCATACCGCGGCCGCCAGGCCCAAAGGGGCCCGGTGGTCACGGGGTAATTATTCCGCCTGTTGTGTGGTCCTTCGCTGGAGCCTCGCGGTGTCTCGAAATTCTTCGCGGTTTGGGGATTTTGTTTTTAAGTTTTCTTTGAGTTGACGCTGAGATTTCTGGACGAAAGGGTTGAAGGGGCCCCAGGACATACAAATAAATACACACAAATAAACATATCCCCAATATTTTCCCATATTTTCTGTTTTTTTGTCTTCGCCCCCACTTCCCATATTTTTCCATATTTTCTGGGAATCGAGGATTAATTGTGTCGGTGTGTTTTTTTCCCTCCTGAAGGGTGAAGAGGAGCGGCCGAGACCTGAACGCAGTCCGGTCGACATCACGGGTATGATATGGCGATATGGCTGGGGAGGTCCACAGGGGTCCCCATGAAAACTCACCCAACGCCGCTTGGCGATCGCCTCTGGGGATCGTTCGAAATAACATAGACTCAGCTTTCAGCGACCAGCGGCCGTTCCTGCGGGCCAGACTTGTGTCCATATCCACTGGATTTTGTGAGTTTCGGGCTCCCTTCCCCAGAATCCCGAGGCACACTGGATATGGAGAAAAATCAGGCCCGCAGAGGCTCGATGTTTATCCATATCCAGTGCGCCTTGGGCTTGTGGCGCCCCTTCAAGAAGTTCCTAGGCGAGCTGGATATGGATATTCCATTTGCCCGCTTTTCCAGGGCCTAGGCCAGCAGGAGCAGTCGTCCAGGGATCGAGGGGGCAGCCCCTGGGGAAGGGGATCGAGCGAGGCCCGGGACCACACCGCGTGGTGAGTCTGTGGGGATTCGTCGTCATGGCACGGGCTCGGGACTCGGATCGTTCTCCGCCGACGATGTCTCGGGCGACCGGTGCCTCCGAGGTCCCAAGACCAATGGACCTCCGGCCCCAAATCTGCTCAATGTGGGTCGCGGGACCTCTCCCAGGGTCCACGCCGGGAGCGATTTTGACGGTCTTGGAGCCTGTAACGCCCCCCCCTTACCCCCAAAGAGAAATCGATTAGGCAAGATTTGTGATCTGGCCTCAGAGGAGCGCCGTCGCCGTTTTCGCCGCCGCTGACGTCCCCGTCTTCCCTCTCGCCGCTGTCACCGCCTCCGCCGCCGCCGCCGTCGCCGCCGATGCCGCTGTCGCCGCCGAGGTCATCGCCGTCCTAGTCGTCGCCACCTTCGCCGCCGCCGCCGTCGCCGCCGTCGCCGCCGAGGTCGTCGCCGTCCTCGTCGTCGCCGCCGCAGCCGCCGTTGCCGCCGTCGCCGCCGCCGCTGCCGTCGTGCGCCGTCGGCGCCCTCCACCGTGGTGCCCGCCGCAGTTGCCGCTGCCGCCGTCCCCGCCGTCGCCGCCGCCCTTTTGCCGCAGCCGAGGCGGACCTGGCTGGCAACATGTGGGGGCTGGCCGCCGCGGAGCTGCGTGGCGTGCTCGCCGGGCAGGGCGAGGCGAGCGGCCCTCGTCGGCGCTCGAGCGGTGGCTCGTCGTCGTCGTCTTTGCAGCGTCGGCCTCGCCGTCGCAGTCGCGGTCGTTGTCGTCGTCGCGGTCGCGGTCGCGGTCGTCGTCGTCAGCGTTGCCATCGCAGTCGCGTCGTCGTCGTGGCCGCCGTCGCCGCCGTCGTCGGCGTTGCCGTCGCAGTCGTCGTCGCGGTCGTCGCTGTCGTCGCCGTCGTCGTCCTCCACATCGTCTTCGTCCTGCTCACTTTTTGCTACTGCTCCACCTTCTGCTCCCGCTCCCCCAAGCCTCCTGGTCCTCCCTTTGCTCCTGCCGCCCTCCCTCTCCCTGCTCGCGAGAGGTACAGAGTACCATAGTGACACGCGCGTCGTCTTTGAAGCTTTTACGCGTTGCACTCACTACCCCGTTCTTTTATGCACAAGCGTGGCTGATCAGCAGCAGCGCGCTGATGGGAATCGTCCTACCAGCGTGGCGCTGGCACTTGCTCTGCTCTCCGACGTGCGCAGTGCTCGGTGCGCCTGTCTCGGGCCGAACGAAAGCGGGGGGATGGGGAAAGGGGAGGGGTACGAAATCTGCTGCATGCAGCTGGCTTCGTCCCCGCCGCCGGGCCCACTCCTCGATGCACGGGCGCCTCCCGGCGGCGGGAGGCGCTGGGAAACTCAGAGCTGCGTGAGCTGAGTCCCTGCCCTGCCCTTTCCTATATCCCCCCCCCCCCCCTTTCGTTCCCCCCGACTGTCCCGCACGCTCACCCGGGCCCTGCTCGTGCAGGCGCCCCGCCCTCTCCTCCTTTCGTTCCCCCCTTTCGTTCCCCCCTTTCGTTTCCTACCCCCCCTTTCCTTCCCCCCGACTGTCCCGCGCGCTCACCCGGGTCCTGCTCGTGCAGGCGCCCCCGCCCTCTCCTCCTCGCCCTCGGGCCTCGCCTCGCCCCCCCCCCCCCACAGGCAGTGGTGACGGGGTGACGAGGAGACGAGGACGAGGTCGAGGACGGGGAGGGGAATCGGAAATGGCAAGGGCGAGTCAGGAGAGGAGGCGAGGGAGCAGGAGAGGAGGAGGAGGAAAAGGAGAGAGAGGGGGGGGCAGACGAGGAGAGGAGGAGAGGAAAAGGAGTAGGAGGAGAAGGGAGAAGGAGGAGCAAGTCAGGAGGGGTATATGAAGAGGCGGAGAGGGAGGACATGGAATGATGAAGGAGGGTCGCTTACTCAGGCTGCAGAAGGCCAGATACTGAACAATAAATCGCAATGCAAAATCTGCCCTCGACCCTCGATGGCCGATCCTCTCACCTCCTTGACCCTCGACGAGGACGCTGGCGGCGGTGACTCTTGGGACCTCCCCGTGGGGGGCGCTGGCCAGAATCCGTCGGCGAATCTACGTGTGGCCCTGCTACGCTCAAGAGTGACCCTGCGCCAAAGGGACCTTTGGTGCGGGCCCCCCGGACTGGCTCCCCCGCGGCCACCTAAAGCCGCGCACCACAGCTCACCCCAGACCCCGACGTCATAGTTTGTTTACGACGTGGACCCTCAGAGGTATTGGACTCCCCGGGGCCGGCTTTTCATCCCGAGGAGTTTTTTGACGCTCCTGGGGCCTGGCGATGGCCCCAGGAGGCCGAACAGTGTCACGCACGCACGCACGCACGCACGCACGCGCACGCACGCAAACGCACGCACACACACACACGCACACACACACCCACACACCCACACACCCACACACCCACTCACCCACACCCACACCCACACCCACACCCACACCCACACCCACACCCACACCCACACCCACACGCACACGCACACGCACACGCACACGCACACGCACACGCACTCGCACTCGCACACGCACACGGACTCGCCCTCGCACACGCACGCACGCACACGCAAACGCACACACACACACACACACGCACACGC
>CAUYUJ010015443.1:214965-333211 GCA_963575745.1 Prorocentrum cordatum
TGATGCTGATGATGATGGTGATGCTGATGCAGATGCTGATGATGATGATGATGATGATACTGATGATAATGAGGATTATGATGATGATGATATGATGATGAACATGATCATGATCATGATTATGATGATTGTGATGATGATGATGATGATGCTGACGATGCTGATGATTCTGAGGGTGATGATGCTGGTGATGACGGTGATGATGGTGATGATGCTGATGGTGAGGATGAGGATGAGGATGAGGATGAGGCTGATGATGACGATGATGATGATGCTGATGATTATGCTGGTGATGATGATGATGATTGGAATTATGATGGTGATGATAATGATGATGATGCTGATGATGATGATGATGATGATGATGATGATGCTTCTGATGATGATGAGCATGATGATGCTGATGAGGTCCATGATGAGGATCATGCTGACGCTGATTATTACGATGATGATGATGATGCTGATAAGGAAACAGACGTTGATAATGATGCTGATGATGCTGATGATGAACATGACGATGCTCATGCTGCAGCTGATGATGATGATGACGAGGAAGAGGAGGATGGTGGTGGTGATGTGGTGTAGTAGACAATGACGATGACAATGGTTATGCAGATGTTGATGCCGATGCTGAGGATGCAGATGAGGATTGATACGAGGATGATGCTGCTGATGGTGATGGTCATGGTGATGGTGGTGGTGATGACGAGGAGGATGAGGAGGAGGCTGAGGAGGAGGATGAGTTGGAGGAGGAGGATGATCATGATGAGACTGATGATGTCGCTACTGCTGTTGATGATGGTGGTGACGACGACGAGGATGGTGTTTCTGATGATGGTGATGCTGTGGTGATGATGTTGATAATTGTGTTGATGTCGCCGTTGTCCTTTCCCTAGATGTTTCCATTGCTCGTTAGTTGACTCGTGGGCGACAAGTCGCCGAAGAGTCGCGCGGCGAACCCCAGGAGCGCTCGTGATAGGCCATGTTTCCACCGTAATCCTGGACTGGGGGGCACTTCCCTTGTAAGTGAACACAGTTGGATCGCTCTAGAAAAAGGTTTCTCTTTCGAGGATCGAGGGAGTTGATGTGTCGTCCTCGGCAGAAGTGAAGCGGGGGCGGCTCCCCCAGCGGGAGCCGGCGGAACGCTGGCAGAAGCCGGTCGAGCTTGAGTATGTGTTCCCAAAGAGATGCCAATGGTTCGTGGGATTCGAAGACGGTCCTATCTTCGCCTACGTCACGGTGGCGGGCCAGGTCCATGTTGCCAGGAGTGGGGGCTGTCTTTGCGAAAGGAGCTCTGACAGATCTTGGGCCCAGTGATTGTGGTTCTGATTTCTTCGACGTGATGAGCGCAGGATCGTGGCTGTGGTTCTTGCCGTCTTTCTGGCGGACGTCTGCAGGTCTGGAGGGATCTTCCTCCACGGGCGTTCTGGAAGAATTGCGTGTGCATCTGCTCCTGCTCCTGGGTCTTGCTCCTGGTCCCGTGTCCCATGGGGTCCTGAGCCCATTCGGCGTTCGGCCCTCCGAGTAATCCCCACGGGGTGCATGGGAAGTGAGCCCGCTTGGCCTCCAAGTGAGCGCAATCTCCACCTCCCTTCGGCGGCCGAACGGCCTCGGACCCTGACCGACCTCGGGTGAGGCACTGGAAGCACTCTTGGCAGGTCAGGGTTCGCATCTGCGTCCGTCTGGCCAGGATCTCATCGAAGCGGATCCCCGGATTCTTGCTGGAGTCCATCTTGGCAAGTTTTTCGAGCCATCCTGGCCGTGACGGCGAGAGCATCCAGGAGCGCACACAAATGTTCGAAGTGATGCCGACGGCCTCGGCGTCGTCGTCGCTCAGCGCTCCCAGTGTGAGGGGCTCCTCGATGACTCAAGCAGACGAGCTACTCGACGATCCGTTTATGCGACGGGTCGTCGATCCAGGCTGGCACTCCCGCAGAAAGCGAGCGGGTGCTGAGCTCCTGCCACAACTCAGCCTGTGCGTAACGTTGCCGCGGCGATCGGCGCGGTGCAAGCGAGCGACGCCCAGCAACCTGCGAAGCGATCGAGATCATGCCCAGAGAGAGCTCTGGGGCACCTCCGAAGGTCTCGACCCCTCCCTTGGGATCATCCTGTCGTCCGGCGACGCGTTTTGAGGGCCCCAGGGCCAGGCGAGGGCCCTCCAGTGGCCCAGAATATGCCAAAACTTCCAGACGCGATTTTGTCACGATGTTGCCGACCTCGCCTCCGCCGCCGCCGCCGCCGTCGTCGTCGTCGTCGTCGTCGTCGTCGTCGTCGTCGTCGTCGTCGTCGTCGTCGTCGTCGTCGGCGTCGGCGTCGTCGTCGGCGTCGGCGTCGGCGTCGGCGTCGGCGTCGGCGTCGGCGTCGGCGTCGGCGTCGGCGTCGGCGTCGGCGTCGGCGTCGGCGTCGGCGTCGGCGTCGGCGTCGGCGTCGGCGTCGGCGTCGGCGTCGGCGTCGGCGTAGGCATCGTCGTCGTCGGCGTAGGCGTCGTCGTCGTCGGCGTAGGCGCCGTCGTCGGCGACGCTGTCGGCGGAGTCGTCGGCGTCGGCGTCGGCGTCGGCGTCGGCGTCGGCGTCGGCGTCGTGGTCGTCGTGGTCGTCGTCGTCGTCGGCGTAGGCGTCGTCGTTGTTGTCGCCGTCGTGGTCTTTGGCCTCGCCCTCGTCGCCGTCGCTCCCGCCCGAGCCGTGGCCCCCCGGCGGCAGGCGCCCGAGGCGCGCAGGTGCCTAGAGGAGGCGCTCGGAGACCTGGAGCTGGTGGGCTGGGCGCAGCCGGAGGAGGCCCGCGCGGCCAGCGAGGAGCGCGCCTGCGGAGCGCGCCTCGGGGGGCGCGCCCGGAGGCCATGGGGCCCAGGGCCCCCCCATCGCGCGTCGTGGGGAAACATGCTCGACGCGGAGATCCCCATAGGATGATGGCGATGCTGATAGCGATGCTGATGGCGATGCTGATGATGATGATGCTGATGATGGTGATGCTGATGATGGTGATGCTGATACTGATGATGATGATGATGATGATGATGATGATGATGATGATGATGATGATGATGATGATGATGATGATGATGATGATGATGATGATGATGATGGTGGTGCGGATGTTGATATTGATGATAACGGAAGAGACGGAGGAATATGACGATACTTCGCGTAGCGTGGTGGGCCTGTCGCGTGGCGTGGTCGTCGTCCGCCGTCGCCGTTGTCGTTCGCGTCGCCGTCGATGTCGTCGGTCATCGTCGTGCATATGGGTCGTTCCAGAAAGGGCCTTTTGTCTTCGAGGATCGGAGGAGCTGCCATCTCTTCCTCGGCGGAAGGCGGCGGAAGGTCGCCGGAAGTAAATCGACGCCGCTTCCGCTGGCGGAAGGCTGGCGGAAGGTGGCGGAAGCAAAAGATGCGCCCCAAGAGATGATACAATGTTCGGGTTCAGGGTTTCGAGAATCGGTCACATGATGTGCATATCATTGTCCTGGCACGTCTTTGTGTGGGAACATGTCAGTGAGCGTCTGTGTGAGAGCGAGTCGCTCGCTCGAGACATTCCGCAGTCCGCAGTTCAAAATGCGGGTCAGTCGCAAGGCTGCGTGCGAATGAGTCCGAGTTTGAGCGTCTGAAGGCGAGTGAGCCCGAGTTTGAGTGGGTCCGAGTGTGAGTGAAGTCTGCGTATGCGTAAGTCTCCGTGTTTGTGTGTCTGAGTGTGAGCGGGTTTGAGTCTGAGTAAGTCTGAGTGTGGGTGAGCTCTGAGTTGGAGCACGCATCGGCATGATGGGTCTGAGCGTGAGAAGTCTGAGCATTAATGAGCATGAGTGTGAATCTGAATATGAGCGAGTCTGAGTATGAGTGAATCTGAATGTGGGTGAGTCTGAGTGTGAGTTCGTCTGTGTGTGTGTGAGCGAATGAGGAAGAGGAGGGGGAGGAGGAGGAGGTGAGGTGGAGGTTAAGTGGAGGCATCTAAGTATAACCTCTCTGGCGGCTCCCCCGTGGAGTGCTGAAACAAGCGCCTCGCTCGAGGTCTCTTTTCAATCTGCCTGATCGCACATCCTTGTTCCCCTCTCTCCCTGTTCTGTCGTGATCGCCTGTCCTCTTCCGTCTTCTTCCTCCTCCTCCAGCTGCCAGCGCCTCGCACATCCTCACGCTTTGCTATGGAAGCAGCGCCTCGCTCGAGACATCCTCACACTCTGCTCTGAAAGCGCACATGTGCAAGCCATCTATCCTGCACACCGCTCCCGACATATTCACAATCTGGGCGCGAAAGATGAAGTGGCCCCACTCCTGGCGGCTCCCCCATGGGGTGTTCAAAGGCCACGCCTGCTACATCGCGGTGATCATCGGACCACAGGCAAACCGCATGAGACATCCACACAATCTGGGCGCGAATTCGTGGAGTGTCCTGACCCTTGGCGGCCCGTGCTCGGAGTGCCCGAGTGCCACGCCTGCTATATCGCGAGGAGCACTGGACCACCAGGCAAGCCAACGAGCAAACCGCCTGAGACATTTTCACAATCTGAGCGCGAACAGGCCCGTGAGGTACCTCCGTGGCGGCCCCCCTCTGGGAGTGCTCTGGGCCGTACTGGTCGTTATGATCCCTCCCTCCCTCGGCCCCCTTCCATCAAGCAACGCTGGAACCCCAGTGAGTACTCGCCACTCTCGCAGTGCGTCCGGCACCACAGGCTGTCACGGTGGGGGGCGGGGGCGTCAGGTTCTGCTCCCTCGCCCCCTCGCCGCCCCCGTCCCCCCCCCAGAAACGCCCGTTACGGTATCGCCTCGAGTGACAAATTTGTCGTTCGGATCCGATTTCCCGATTCGATGCTTTCTGATCCTGCCATTGTCGCCGTCGCCCGGCGCCGCTGTCGGCGCCAAGGGCGCCGCCAGCCTTCCGTTCGGTAGCAGAACACGGGAGCCTCATATGTCTTCGCAATTCCGTCTCCAGAGTGCATCAGTGTGCGCCAGTGTCTGGCAATCGATGAGAATGCTCCGATGTAGCTGCGATTAGCGCACGTTAGCGTCGATCAGTATCGTTGTATCATCGACTTAGCGTCGATTAGCGTCGGTCAGTGTCGACTTGCAAGATCCAATCAGGTAATCAGATGGTATGGTATCGGCGACGCGCCCGGGCGGGGAAATGAGAAGGAGCAGGTTTTTTAGAAGGCGGCTGGGCTTCTCAGAAGCTTTCCAACCTTTAGACGTTTCCTGCGTCTTTGGAGAATGCGGAGAAAATTATTCACATTGCCCGAGGCCTTCCGAGCTCTCTTGGAAGGCCCGCCCAGTTTTAACTTCCCACCCGGGCTCGCCGCCGAGATTAGCGCCGAGCTGCAGTCGCAAGAGCCAACAAGATGGAGTGGCATCGGCACAACCCCAACATAGCAATACTAGGCGTCGTGCGTCTGCAGCTGAGGGGCGACGCGCGCGCGCCGAGAACTCTTCCAGTTCCTGCGCTCGGTGGCGGGCGCCTCACGGCCGCCCCGCTCGGGCAGCGATCTGCTGCAAGACGGCTGCATCGGATGCTCGGGTTGGACGCGCGCCGCCAGGGAGGACGCACAGTGGCAGCATGTCCTCCTGTGGGGGGCCAAGCAATATATATATATACATATGGTCCAGGGCTTGGACCCCCCCCCAATGCTGATGCCATTGGGCCCCCCCCCCCCGCGCGATGGTCCCCCCCGCCCCCCCCTGTGGGCGTGGCGTGGTGCTGCGCTGCGGTGCCCCCCCCTCCCCCTGTGGATGTGGTGTGGTGCTGTGGTGGTTCAGAAGTGGGCGTGGCGTGGTGCTGCGCTGCGGTGCCCCCCTCCCCCCCCCTGTGGATGTGGTGTGGTGCTGTGGTGGTTCAGAGGTCGTCGTCGTCGTCGTCGTCGTCGTCGTCGTCGTCCTCGTCGTCCTCGTCGTCCTCGTCGTCCTCGTCGTCCTCGTCGTCCTCGTCGTCGTCGTCGTCGTCATCGTCGTCGTCGTCGTCGTCATCGTCGTCGTCGCCGTCGTCATCGTTGTCATCGTCGTCGTCGCCGCCGCAGCCGCCGGCGTCGTCGCCGCCGCAGCCGTCGTCGTCGTCGTCGTGGTCGTCGTCGTCGTCGTCGCCGTCGTCGTAGTCGTCGCCGTCGTCGTCGTCGTCGCCGTCGTCGTCGTCATCGTCGTCGTCGCCGTCGTCGTCGTCTGGGGGGGGGGGCCCGAGGAATCCTGGGACCATACCATCTGGGGGGGGGGCCGTGAACCCTCGACCCTGGATCATATACACCACCACCGCCTCCCTCCCCCCCTCCCTCTCGCTGGACAGAGGAGAGAGGAGGAATCGACGTGGGGGTGGTGTCTGGTCTTTGGGCCCCCCCTCCTGCGCCCCCTGCACGATGGAGTGGGTGGGCGCCCGTGGGCCTGCCGCCGCAGCCCCGCCGGCGCAGAGGAGCTCCGCCAGAGCGTGGAGGCCGCCCTCGAGGCCCTGTAGCTCGCGGCGTGAGGCGGCGGGCCGCGCCGCCGGGGCCGCCGGGCCGAGCGGCTGCCCGCGGGCGTTCCAGGAAGCCTCCCTCGCGCAGGAGGGAGACAAGCACACATTGCACACAACTCATCGTCGGTTCCCAGGGAGATGTGCGAACATGAACATGTGGGACGTGGGGGGGAAGCAGAAGCCCAGAAGATATGGAAAATCTGTGGGATCCTGGTATTTGTGTGCGTATTTATTTGTGTGTGTGTCCCTGGGCCCCTTCACTCTCTCTCTCCAGGCCCAGCAGGGAGCCACAACAACTAGCCAAGGGGGTGTTTCTGGAGGGCCCCTGGGGGAGAATCTGTCGACCTCGCCATGAGCACTCTGGTTGTGAGTGTGGTCGATCTGGCCGTCCTGGGACGCCACGTCGAACACAACCAGTACGAGGCTGGTTTCGATGTTCCGACAAACATTGGCATGCGCAGGGCATCCCCCGCGGGCGATCCCAGGGGGCCTCCCACCCTTCGATATCGAGAGAGCAAACGCTCCATTGGAGGCCAAACGTCCTCCAGAATGGGCGTACCCCTGTCGAGGGCGCCTCGGGGCCCCCTGGTGGCTGGGGCGACACGTCACTTGCGGTACGTCGTCCTGGGGGTACGCTCGGGCCTTCCCCCAAAACCGGCGTACGCAAACTCTCGGAGTTCCGCGCGAATTTCTCGGATCCGAGCGGGAGGCCCCTGACGGCGTTGCCGGCGCCGCCCTTGGCGCGTTCGGCGCGCCAGGGAGGGGGGCCCAGCTTGTAGAAATCCGCGTGGACCTCCCGCAGTTTATGTTTATGTTTTTTAGCTTCTATAAGTTAGTAAATCGCGGAAGCTTCCGCTCTTGCGTTGAATGCATATTTTCGCACAGCGCCATCAATATCGCCGCATAGCGCTCAAATAGCGGCCAATAGCGCCCAATCGCGCCCAGTAGCGCTATGAGAGGGAGACGCAGTCTGTCTGCTTTGCGCAGGATTGGTCGCGCCATTGTCCGCCATGGGGACGGCCCAACATTTTCGTGAGTTGCTGTCTAATTTCTTCTCCATCTTTCTTCCCATCCTTGGTCTTTTTCCTCCCTATCCCAGTTCTTGCCCAGAAGCTTGCTTTGTCGCTTTGGTGGGGTGTCCCGATTTGGGGTTTAGGTGGACCCTGGCCTCCCCGTGCTGCAAGCAGCAAGCAGTGCAAGAAGATGAGCCAAGGAGCAGTGCCATTCTTGCGCGGACGCAAGTATCAGTATCCTCCTCCTACCTCCTCCCCCCCTCTTCTCTTGCCTCCCTTCTCCTCGCCACTGGCGCAAGTGGTGCCAGCGGAGTACGGCCTTACTCGGACCCAGAGGCCTCGCTTCCCCGCGCGGTGCCACCTGCGCAGCTGTCGCGCTGTCGCCACCGGTGAGCTTGTGGCGGTCTAGCTCAGCGCAGTGCGGTCCCACCCAGGTCCTATTTTGTGTTCGAAAAGGTTCCCCATGCAGCCTCCGCTCGTGACAAGTGGCCTGTTCAAAGGTTCATCCGTTTTGGACGGGCCCTTTCAGGTCGCCACATGCTTCAGAGCGGTCGTGTGCGTCTCTATATGTTTCAATCAGTGAGTGTGCGTGTGAGTGTGTGTGTGTGTGTGTGTGTGTGTGTGTGGGAGGGGGTCCTGGAGGCCCCCACCCCCCACTGTCCTATTCCTCCACAAACATCCAACTTCATGCTAGGTTGTGCTGCCTCTCACTGCCTATTGCCGTTCACCTGCCCCTTCTCCCGCTAGCCGCTAGCCCCCTCCCGTGCCTTCTCTCCCCCATGTTTTCGTTCCTTGCTCGCGCTTGCGCTTGCTTTCGCACGGGTCATCCGCCTCCGCCCTGGCCTCACAGTTTTTATCCATGATTAATTTTCTTCTCCCTCTGTTCTCTTTCTCAGCCTTCGCCTCTCGCCTCCCGCTTGGCCCTCTCTCGGGCTCAGTATGGTGTTGTCGACCTATCGGTAGAGCTACCATCAGCGGCTAGGGGCGCAGAAGAAGAAGAAGGTGTGGATAGCATCTGGGGCCTGGCAGTATTACAATTTTTCATGAAGGGTTGCAACAACCAGTGCGTATACGAATGTAAACAAACAAGAGTGTGTACGCGCATGAGGATTCCAGGAGAGCGAATCCATCACGGGCTCTGAGAGCATATCCCGTCCTTCGGGTGGATCGCTCACGGAGGCGAGAGAGGGATTCATCCGGTTCTTCGTTGGACGCATCACCGTTGTAGTCCCCATGGGGCTCAGACCAAAATTACATTTACACGATGGGGATCAGAATGGAAATCAAAAGAGCAGCGAGCAGGCGAGGCGGAGAGAAGAGTGAGTCGCGAGGGGAAGCAGGATATGTGCAGCAACTTTTCTATCTAGGGCGAAACGGGCTGGTCATGCATGCGGCTGATATCCAGCTGCCTACAGCATACTTTGCTGCAGTGGCAGCTTAGTGCGACTTGGTCATTGTACTGGCCCCCCCGCGTGGTTGGTGTGATAGCTGTTGGTGGTCCTCTTTCTAGATGATTGGGATCTTCGCTGGGGCAAGCGTCCGCTTGGAGTCCTTCTGGGCTGCACGTTTGTCAGAGACATACCGGTTAGCTAGGCCATCGTCTGCAATAGGGTTGCTTTCGAGCTTTCTCCAACAAGTTTGTTAGACCAACTCGCTCAATGCATTTGCGTATCTCCATGCTCTGCATGCCATCGTTCCCTGTGAAGTTCCCTCTCCGGGTGTCCGATCGTGGCCCCCTGGCTGAGCGCAGCGATCCAGCCCTCGCTTATCAGACGGCCCGAGACTGCCGAAGACCGCCGGAGACCTCCGACGGCAGCCGGATTCCTCCGAAAGCCGATGGGGAACGAGAGGCGTACGGCGTCGAACACACGCCGGTCGTTGAAGGTAGGTACTGTTGGATATCTTGATCCGAATATGCTTCACGCGCCTTCCTACTACAATCATCGACACGCGTTTGTTGCTCCCAGCCATCCTGTGGTGCTGGGTCCTCGTTTTGAAAAGACAGCCCCCGCTCCCTCCTCCTCTCCTCTCCTCCTCCTCCTCCTCCTCCTCCTCCTCCCCTTCTCCTCCCCCTCCTCCTCCTCCTCCTCCTCCTCCTCCTCCCCTCTTCTCCTCTCCTCTCCTCCTCCTCCTCCTCCTCCTCCTCCTCCTCTCCTCCTCTCCTCCTCCTCCTCCCCTTCTCCTCCCCCCCCCTCCTCCCGTCACCCCCCTCACTTTGGCACACCCTCGCACGTGTCGCGGCCCCATAGGGAGCTCCACCAAAGGCCCCAGAGGAATGGTTCGCACGCCGCCACCCTTCACTTTGGCACACCCCTCACACGTTTCGTGGCCCCACAGGGAGCTCCACCGAAGGCCCCGGTGGCATGGTTCGACTGCCGCCCCCACTCCACTTTGGCACAGTCCTCACCAGTGGCATGGTTCGCTTGCCGCCCTCCCTCCACGTTGGCACACCCCTCACACGTGTCGCGCCCCAGCAGGGAGCTCCACTGAAGGCCCCAGTGGTGTAGTTCGCATGTCGCCCCCCCCCCCCCCCTTTTGGCACACCCCTCACACGTTTCGTGGCCCCATAGGGGGCTCCACCGAAGGCCCCAGTGGCATGGTTCGCATGCCGCCCCCCCTTCACTTTGGCACACCCCTCACACGTTTCGTGGCCCCATAGGGAGCTCCACTGAAGGCCCCCCCTCCACTTGATAGAGAGCTCCGCCAAGGCTCCACTGGCAGTGTTCGCATGCGTTTCCCCCATCCAGTACAGCGCTTCGTGGCCCCGTAGGGGGCTCCACCGAAGGCCCAGTGGCTGTTATTCTCATGATTTTGCACCACTCAGTACAGCTTGTCGTGGCCCCATTGGCGGTGTTCGCATGCCTTTACCTTACCCAGTACAGCGCTTCGTGGCCCCATAGGGAGCTCCACCGAAGGCCTAGTGGCGGTGCTTGCATGCATCCCGCCCCACCCAGTACAGCGCTTCGTGGCCCCAGAAGGAGCTCCACCGAAGGGCCCAGTGGCGGTGTTTGCATGCGTTTGCCACACCCAGTGCAGCGCTTCGTGGCCCCATGGGGAGTTCCACCGGAGGGCCCAGTGGCGGTTGTAGCATGCGTTTACTCTACCCAGTATAACGTTTCGTGACCCCATAGGGAGTGCCACCGAAGGCCCCAACGGTTGCACCCGAACGCGTCCCCGCCCAATTTCGGCACACCCTTTACACGCTTCGTTGCCGCATAAAGAGATCCGCCGAAGGCGATACCCACAACGGCGATACTCACAACTGCATATGGTTGGGCCCTTCGCCCAAATCGTTCTTTCTTCTTCTTCTTGTGCGCCCGAACCCCATCTACCTTCTCCGCTGTCCTACTTCAAGTCGAGTCTCATGTTTCCGCCTACTTCTTCTGGCTGGCGGCTAGTGGATCTCGGTGGTACTCTTGCCTCTCCGCCTCCTGGTCCTGTTCCCTGCCCTCGCCGACTTTTCGTTGGTGGCTCCGAGTGCCGCCGCGCTGCCGGTTCCTGCAGGGCAGGCGCGCGCCGGAGTGGTGTGCCCGCGGCGTTTTCAAAACGGGCGTCGCCGTCGGCGGCGCCGTCGTCAAGAGCATCGCTCAGATGAGGAAGAGTCGGGGGTGGACAGAACCCCCAACAGTGACACGTCGATTAGTGAATTGTCCGTTTTCGGTTCTCGAGAGGGCGCCGTGGCCGTCATTTTCACTAAACCACGGGGCCTCAGGTCGTTTTCACTAAACCACGTTTTGCTAAAGGGGGGTCTGTCCATCCCCGAAAGAGGTGCTGATACTGCTACCCTTCCATCGTGTTCCCCTTGTTGGGCCTCCTGGGAGGCCCTCGTCGCCACGGCTGCACTCGCCTCGGAATCCTGGTCAGAGCGCACCCTGGGAGAGGTCCAGGGAGTCGCGGTGTCGGCACCGTTTGGTTTCCCCAGTCGCCCCGAGCGGTATCCATCGTCGGTTCGGCACGGGGAGGGGCGCTGCATACCATCATGGTGGGTGGTTCACAGATGGGGTTTTGAGGGATGGGGCCCTGAGGGCGAGGTGCCTCAATTGACGTCAACCCACCCTTGGATCCCTTCCTATCCTTTGGGCCCCATCCCTCAGGACCCCATCTTGGGACCACCGACAGGGCGCTGGCCGAACTCCCGGCCGATCGGAGGCCAGGACGCCAGTGCTGGGGTTTCGGTGTTCCGGGGGAGCGCGCCGAGCTTGGCCGCGCCTGGGGCCCCGCGGGGGCCCCAGACGCTCGTTGTCCACCGCTCGAGACAGTTTCTGTGATCCCCTGGCGAGGGCGGGCGTGACCGGGGGGGGCCTCGAGGACCCGAGTGCAGAGGGCGCAGTCGGCTCGGCCGCCGCGCTCCCTGCGCACGCTCGGGAGGCCTCGAGGCCGCCCCAGAGAGAAGGCGGAGGGCGGCGGGGGGGGAGAGGGCTGGTCACGTCACGATTTGCGCCAGCGCCGCCCGAGAGTGCCCAAGCAGGGCTGCTGGTTGCTGATGCCGAGGCGGTGCCAGCGCGGATCGTGACGTGACCACGGGGGGGGGCCGGTGCCGGTCACGGGCGTTATCGTGAATGATCGGGGTGAGGGAGCCGAACGGTCATTCCTTATCCCTGGGCGCGTGGTTGTAGTGGGGTTTCTCGGTGCGGATGGTTGTTGCGTTGTTGCGTTCTTGCCTTTAGCACGAGTAACACAACAAATATTTGTGTTGGATCTCCATTACGCGCTTTGTCGCTCTGGCCTCGGCAACGGCTGCATTTCCTTTGACGTTGGGGCTCAAGCTTTCAAGTGTTCCGGGGTTGCGCCCGCAGCAGCAACCCAACAACAACATCCACAACGACAACAGCAGTAACAACACCAACAGCATCAGTAACAATAACACTAGCAACAGCAACAGCAGCAGCAACACCAACGGCAACACTCACAATGTCAACCACAACCACAACACCAACAACGACAATAACAACATTACTAACAACTGCAAGAGCAACAATACCGCCAACAGCAACAACAGCAGCAGCAACAACAACAGCAACGGCAACACCAACAACAACCACCTCAACAACCATAACCACCACATCACCAACATCAGCATCGTCAACAACAACGACAACAGCACAAACAGCAGCAGCAACACCAACTACCACAACCACAGCCACAACAACAACAACAACATCAGCAGCAACCACAACAACAACAACAGAAGAACTGAGTCTCTGGCCCAGGTACGGGGACGCACGTTCAACGGTTACACCCTGGTGGAGCAGCAGACAATCCGTCCCCGTGGTTTCTGAGATGGCGTTCATTGTGGGACGACGACTCATCCGGCCCTGCGGCGGGCCCCCTGCGGCGGCGACGAACCCCAGTGGACGAACGCACACTCCGGCCCCGTGTCTCACTTCATCCGACTTGTGGCCTGCGCAGGAAACGCTCCCCGTTTGCTACTGCCTTCTCCGGTCGCGTGCTCGCGCCCGTGAATCCTCAGGCGTTTTGAGGAGTCTTCCGGAATCCTCAGAGACACTCAGGAGCCCTGAGGAATCATTCGGAATTCTCGGGGCTCCTCAAAAGTCCGGAAGAATCATCTGAGATCCTCAGGAGTCCTAAGGTAATTCTTCGGAATCTTCTGCGCGGTTCAGGATTTTTGAGGAATGTTTCGGGATCTTCAGGAGTCCCAATGAATCCTTAGGAATCAGCTGGGCTCCTCAGGAGTCCTACGGAATGCGTCCCTAGGAATCTTCAAATGGTCTAAGAAATCCTTGAGTGCTGCGGAATCCTTAGGAATCGTCGAGGCTCCTCAGGGGTCCTAAGGGATTCTTCAGTTGAGCGGAAGATCGGGACAAATCGGAGCCAGAGATTCTGGGAGAGTTCCAGAGAAAAATAGAACGCCGATTTGTGGAGCGCAGCGCGCGCATTCGCAGAAGTTCCCAAAGAGTGTTCGAGGGCTTGAGGAGCCCAAGTAACACATGGGCGCTCAATTCAACTGTTGAGGGCGGGCAGAAAATCTGGTGTGCACGAGCATTGTGAGCGGGTGCGCGGCTTGCACGGGGGGCACAGTAGGCTTGCGTTTCCGGGACTTGGGCGCTGGCCCCTGCGCTGCTGGGGGGCCCGAGAATGCGTCACACATATTACGCTTGTGGCGCCATGGAGGCCGCATGGTTGCAGTTGGGCGGGCGCCCCGCCGCGCGCACCGCGGCGACAGCTCTCCTGGGCGCCCGCCCGCCGCCGTGGACGTCGTGGACCCAGCTAGTCTCTCGGTCGGCGCGCGGCGGGTCGGCAGCCACGACGCTGGCGGCCTGAAAATGCTTCGAAAGTGTTTCTCCCCGAGCCCGGGGCTATTGTACGTTTTCGGTGGCACGCGCAGCTCGGAGAAAAATCGCCTTGTCCGTCGGCGGCCAGTTGGCTGTTGTCGCGCAGAAGTACCGGCGGATGGCGCGGTCCACGCTCCGCACAGAGAGCGTGTCCATGAGAGTGGACTCGTCGAGGGGCAGGAGGAAGGACCTCGCGGTCGGGACCATCGCGGCCCGCGATGTCCACGGCCCCCACCCTGGGCGCGCGAGGACCTGCTGGGCGCCGCCGCAGCGCGATTTCAGAGGATCGGATCTCGGAACCAGAAATCCGGGCGCGCCAAATTTCGCGGGCCGAAAAACTCAGAGAGTTTCGGCCAGCTCCGAGGTTTTTGGTTTATGGGAATGTTTCACGCGGGGTGGCTAGTTCAGAGATTTTCAGAGATTCTCAGAGAAGTTCGGACGCGAGAATTTGGCGCGCCCCGGTTTCTTGTTCTGTGAACCTTTGGAAAGCGGTTCCTTAGGTTTTACCGGGTCTCCAGGCGTCTTCCTGTCAGCCAGAGACGAGCGACTGGCTGGCGCCGCGCCCGATGCTTCCGGAGTTGCGAACTCGGTCTTCGATTCCCTGGGGCCCGCGGGCCCCTGAGCCAATTGCAAGGTTGCCGAGGCCCCCAGGCGGTTGCGCGCGATTGTCTCGGAAACCGGAGTTGGACATCCATGGTGGACGCCCACGCGCACGCGCTAGGTGTCCGCGAGATTGTTCGGTGGCGGATCTTGCATGGCGCGGGGATTTTCCATAGAGTTTCCGGGGTGTTCTGTACGGTTATTTCGGCGCGCTTCGGGAACCTTGGGGCGGCGCGGGGGAGTCGCCTGGCCGCGCGCGTGATTTTTTTCCAATGCCTTCTTGGGCATTATCGCGGTGTTGCTTGGCCGAAGAGGTCACTGAGTAAAGCGATGTTTGACATTTTCGTGTTTTTTCGTTGCGTTGGTTGCATGATTGTTTTGGCGGTCCGCCTCCTTGGGGCCCCCTTTGGGCCTCAAGTTTGTTTTGTTGACGTCGGGCCTTCTGGAGTGAAAGGCGCTTGGCGCTGAATTCCCTCGGTCGTGCGCGTGGCCAAATACGCGCCGTGGTTTCATCCGCGCCGGGGCGCTTTTCTTCCCTCGCGAAGCCGATCGCGCCCAAGGCGTGGCAGGCCCGTTCGGCGGCGCCCCCGGTGATTTGACAAACCGAGCATGATTTTTATCCCGGTCAAATTTTGCCCCGATCCCGGCTTCATCTTAATTCTTCAGAATTCTCAGGGATCCTCAGAAGTCCGAAGGAGTCCGTGAAAACCCTCTGGGTTGCTCAGGAGTTATGAGGAATCCTTAGGTATCCTTTGGGAACCTCAGGGGGCCTGACGAATCATTAGGAATCCTCTGGGCTCCTCAGGACTCCTGAGGACTCCTGAAATTCCTCTGGGATCCTGAGGAAGCCCACGGGAAAACGAACCCTCGTTGGGAATCCTGACGACTTCTGGGGGGACCTTGGGGGGTCCAGGGGAGTCTGAGGAATCCTGAGGAATCTTATGGGGGCCTGAGTCCTGAGAGGTCCTGGGGAATCCTTCTTGGAATCCGGAGGAATCCTGAAGGATCCTGAAGAGCCATGGAGAATCCCTGCGGCACTCGCGGGAACTCTGGTGGACTCTCGGGGGTCTTGGGGGAACCTCAGGGAGCACGCCCAGAGTGCCAACACCCTCCCACTGCCCCGTGGAGAGCCCGCCGTTGCCGCCCCGGCGCCAACGCCTTCGTCGGCCCCGTGGTGCAAGCCTGCGGTTGCTGGAGCGTGGCTTACTCTTAAGGGTAACGGCTTGGTCTCTGATAGAGAAGAAGATATCAACGGCAAGCCGGGGCCGGTGTCAACGCTGTCCGAACAACAGCATCAATAACAACGGCATCATCATCACCATCATCATAATCCTCTTCATCATCATCATCAGCATCATCATCATCATCAGAATCACCATCACCATCACCATCATAATCCTCATCATCATCATCACCGTCACCATCATCATCATCACCGTCATCATCATCATCATCATCATCACCATCAGCAACAACAACGTTTCCGTGCCAAGTGTCCTAACAATGTACTCCAAGAGACCCTGGCCAGAGAGGGCCCGAATCTCAGGGATGGCGTTGTCGCTTCAGACCTCTCGCAAGTTAGCACCACAGGGGGGATCCTTCAGAGCAGTCGTGCAGTTTTGTCGCCACTTGCGGTTGCCGGAACAGCCGTTTCGTTTGAGACTTCTTCGCATTTTAGCACCGCAGGGGGGGGGGTCCTTCATAACCAGGTTGCTGCTCTTCGGGGATGCAGGAACGGCCGATTCGCTTGCGACTTCTTAGCAATTCAGCATCACAGGGGGGTCCTTCAGAGCATGCTTGCTGCTCCAGTCTTGCGGAGGCTCCAGGGCGCTCCAGGGATACATGTGTTCGGGGAGTGTTTGTCGACCCTCCCAAACCGATCAGGCCCCAGGAGGCATCTTCTGTGTTGGGATCTGCGTTCAGGGAGCGCTTTTCGGGCCTTCCGCTCCCGAGTGGCCCCAGGAGACCCTGTTCTGTATCTAGGTATGTGTTTGGGGAGCGCTCTTCGGCCCCTCTGCCTCCAACAGGCCCCAGGAGGCACTTCCCTGTATTGCTCGGGGAGTGCTCTTCGCTCCCTCGTAGGCCTCGCCCCCAGAGGCTTTTTGCCGCCCCTTTCCTGGGGATCGGATCCCTCGCGTTTTACATCTGTTCCTATTGATTGCTCCTCGACTGGGGCTCGAATCATTCATGTTATCCGTCTGCTCATATATATATATATATATATATATATATATATATATATATACATACATATATCGGCGCACCGGGTCCGGGGGCCCGGGGCCGACCGCAAATGTGCACCCCGGGGGGCCCGGAGGCTCGTCGGGGCTTGCCGGAGGCCTCCCCAGTCAGACAAGACGGCCCAAGAAGCGCCCAAGACGGCCCAAGAAACTTCCAAGAGGCCTCCAAGAGGGCTCCGAGATGCTGAAGATGGCCTCCAGACGTCCAAGGACGCCCCCAAGAGGCCCCAAGAAGCCTCCAACATGCGTCCCAAGAGGGCCCCTAGACGCAAAAATTGGCCCATTCCCTTCGTAAAACGTACATTTTCAACAAAGTTGTCTTTTGGGCTTTCCGACGTTACAGGACGGCCCAAGAGGCGCCCAAGACCGCCCCAAGACGGCCCAAGAAGCTTCCCAGAGGGCCCCAGGACAGCCCAAGAGGGCCCCAAGACGGCCCAAGAGGCGCCCAAGATGGCCCAAGAGGGCCCCAAGACGGGCCCAAGAGGGGGCCCAGAGGGGGACCACGAACCGCAAGCTCGAGCCTTCCGCCCCAAGAGGCCGCCAGGAGGCCCCCAGGAGGCCCCTCAAGAGGCCCCGGGAGACCCCAGACGTCCAAGGACGCCCCCAAGAGGCTCCAAGAAGCCTCCAACATGCGTCCCAAGAGGGCCCCTAGACGCAAGAATTGGCCCATTCCCTTCGTAAAACGTACATTTTTAACAAAGTCGCCTTTTGGGCTTTCCGACGTTACAGGACGGCCCAAGAGGCGCCCAAGACCGCCCCAAGACGGCCCAAGAAGCTTCCAAGAGGGCCCCAGGACAGCCCAAGAGGGCCCCAAGACGGCCCAAGAGGCGCCCAAGATGGCCCAAGAGGGCCCCAAGACGGGCCCAAGAGGGGGCCCAGAGGGGGACCACGAACCGCAAGCTCGAGCCTTCCGCCCCAAGAGGCCGCCAGGAGGCCCCCAGGAGGCCCCTCAAGAGGCCCCAGGAGACCCCAGACGTCCAAGGACGCCCCCAAGAGGCCCCAAGAAGCCTCCAACATGCGTCCCAAGAGGGCCCCTAGACGCAAAAATTGGCCCATTCCCTTCGTAAAACGTACATTTTCAACAAAGTTGTCTTTTGGGTTTTCCGACGTTACAGGACGGCCCAAGAGGCGCCCAAGACCGCCCCAAGACGGCCCAAGAAGCTTCCAAGAGGGCCCCAGGACAGCCCAAGAGGGCCCCAAGACGGCCCAAGAGGCGCCCAAGATGGCCCAAGAGGGCCCCAAGACGGGCCCAAGAGGGGGCCCAGAGGGGGACCACGAACCGCAAGCTCGAGCCTTCCGCCCCAAGAGGCCGCCAGGAGGCCCCAAGGAGGCCCCTCAAGAGGCCCCAGGAGACCCCAGACGTCCAAGGACGCCCCCAAGACGCTTCGCGTCACCAATTTCTTCTCGCAACGATTCCTGGGTCTGTGACTCGACAGAACCTAAGCGCGCGCGAAGCGCGCGCGTGGTTCTAGTATATATATATATATATATATAGCTTTTCTGATCATGGGTCTCGAATCTATAGTTTTTTTCCAGCGAATTGCCCCTCTCATGGGGCTCGGCTCCTTTGTGTTTCGAATCCTCACGGCTCTCGAAAGTCGCATCGTTGTTTTATGTGTCGTGCGAGCTGAAGGTAGGACCGCGCCTCGGCAGAGGTATTAGCCCGGCCTTCTTGAATGGGGGATTTGGGTGTGGGAATGTCGGTTTTCCTTTTCGGATAGCTCCCCCTTACAAGGGGGTGGCATCATGATGGTGGCATATGGCATGTTGAATCTTGGCGCGTGAGGGTAGAATAGTTGTTGCTGTTGTTGTTGCGCTCCCATATCGTAAAAATAGATGTTGCTAATCCCCCTCTGGTGTCCATGATTTCTTCCATTGAAGTGCCTCTCCCGTGGCTCGCACTGCGTAGTTTTTAATTCAAGGAGGGAGTCCTCGGCTTCAGACTGGCCCCTTGGCCCCCGAACTATAAAGACGGCTCTCGCCTGATACCTCCTTGCATGTTTTTCAATATCGCGGTCTCGCGCAGCACCTTCTTGCACGT
This sequence comes from Prorocentrum cordatum, assembly GCA_963575745.1. NCBI lineage: Eukaryota > Dinophyceae > Prorocentrales > Prorocentraceae > Prorocentrum > Prorocentrum cordatum. The sequence goes on from CAUYUJ010015443.1 coordinate 233,570, forward strand.
CATGGAAGAATCGCGCCCTCGCGTGGCACGTCTCGCGATTGATCGAGACGCGCGCCCCCAACACTCAGGAACCACGCCCTTGCTTTGGAGCTCTACCAGATTATTCTGGAATCGCGCTGTCGCCAGGGACTTCCCCGCGATTACTGCAAGAACGACTCTTCAGCGACCCGCCCGCTCGGACCCGCTGTCTGGGCCCGCCGCCCGCCCCGCCCGAGCCGCCCATCATGGTCCGCCCGCCTGGCCCGCCAGTCTGGTTCTGCCGCTTCTCTTCCGGTTTGAGCTCCCCTCTCCTTCAAGCATTGGCGAAGCGTCCTGGCTCGCCTACAGCCCTACCAAACAATGTTCTAAGAACATTTTGTGGTTCCCACGAAATGTTCTTAGAACATTTCTGGCGGAGTCTGTCTTGTTTTAGCTCAAGGAGTGGCCCAAGGAGTGGCCCAAGGAGTGGCCCTTGAGTTGATTGTAAGTCTACACCCCAGCCCAGCTGCACCATCGTGTGGCTTCTTCGCTTTCAGCTTTGCGCTTGCTTGCGCAGTGCGCTTTCGAGTTCGCTTGGACCTTTACCGAAGGGTCGGGATGGCGCCATGGAACTCGTGGGGACAGCGTGGTGCGCAGTCAGCATCGGGGTCACCTTCTACCACCGAGTGGAAGCTCGATCCAAGTGGGCAGTGGCATTATGTGGGATATCGCCACTCCAAGAACAATGGGCCTCAGCAGAGGCTGTGGGTGTGCTCCCACTGTGGTTCGAACAACCACAGCAAGCATGCCTGCGGAGTGTGTGGAGTGAAGCGATCTTGGGCCGAGACGGTCACAAATTCGACGTCGACAGGTGCCGGAACTACTGGGACGACCCCTTCGAAGATGCCGGGCAATCCTGTGCAGGCTCAGCTGCAGGCGATTGCTGCCAAGCTCTCTCAGGGAACCGGTCTTGCGCCTGTGGAGCCGTCGCCGCCGACGCCTCCTCCTTCATCGACGCCTCCGGCAAGTACGACACCGGGGGCTCCAGCAGCAGCGGCGACGGACATGATTGGCGAGGGCATTTCCAACGAGCCTTCGGCCAAGAAGGATATTATCAACGCGGTCAAGCAGTTGGAATCCACCTTGGCGACTATGCCGGACGATCCTACGCTGGCCGAGGCCCGGCAGGCCATCCAGGCACGCCTGGACGCCAAGAGGAAGCAGCTCGGGGACATGCGTCCCCTGGGCAAGCGTTTGGACGACACCCGGGCAGCATTCGAGCGTGCGCACAAGCGCCAGGCGGCGGCTGCCGAGAGTCTGGCCCTTGCGCAGAAGGCTGTCGAGGCAGCCGCCGGCGAAGTTGCCACCTTGACGGAGAACGTGGCCGAGTTGGAAAAGCAGGTGGCCACCGGACATCGGGACCCAGCCCGTGCCTCCATGGAGGAGCTCGGTGCGCAGCTCCATGCGGCGGTCGAGCAGCTTGCGAAGCTCGGCTCGATTTCTCCAACCGCAGTGGAGGAGGCCAAGGCGCAGTCCGACGCCATCCTGGCGCGTTTCCAGTCCACTCTGGAGCAGGCCCAGCGCATCGACGTCCCCATGCGGACGACGGGCAAGCAGAGCCCTCCGGGAGAGAGGGTCCGTCTGAACCGCAAGCTGCCCGCGAAGCGTGTGATCACCACCTTCGTGGCCAAGAGGCGCGCGAATGGCGCCGCTGGCTCGACGCGTTTTTCCCGGAACACCGCGGAGGCGCAGGCGAGCAGCACGTAGATGACACGCCTGATGCGCAGCCTGTGCGTTTTGTATGCGCCACGGCTAATGTGTTTCCTTTGTTTCCTCACCAGCTGTCTCGGTCGTATGCCCAAGTCAGCGGGGTCTGCATGCGCAGCAAAGTGACGCTGCTCGAGCAGCAATTTCACGATCGTGGCATCGACGTCGTTGGTGCCCAGGAAGGCCGGTCCCCACACTCCGAGCAGGCTGAAGGCCAGCATTACATAATGTTGGCTGCTGCTGCTGCGGAGGCGGACGGTTCTCTCGGCGTCCAGTGCTGGGTGCATCAGCGTGCCCGCGTATGTTTCTGGCACGCCGTATCCCCTCGCATCCTCTACGCCGTAGTCCGTATTGCTGAGCTTGAGCTTGGGTCCCTTGTAGCCCATGCCCCGCGTTCGCAAGCCAAGGACGCCATTCGCGCCGAAAAATGGGCGGAGCTCACCCGAGTGCAAACGCAGATTTTAAAGTCTCAGCCGGTCCAGTGGCTTACTCTGATCGATGCGAACGGTCGCGTCGGCTCGGTGCCCTCTCGTTCGGTCGGCCCTAGCCAGCCAGAGCGTGAAAACTCCTATGGTAGTTTCTTGCGCACATTTGCTGAAGATTTTCATTTGCGGCTTAGCAATGCGTGGGGAGAGGGCGGCCACGCGTGGGTGTCTACGCGCGCCACCACTTCTCGCATCGATTATGCGCTTGTGCCCGAAGCCGTTTTTGCACGCATCGTCTATTGTGAGGTTGACAGGACGATTGACTTGACTCTCTCGGCCAAGGAAGATCACCACGCGGTCGTGTTGAGTGCGAGCGCTGTTCCTGTAGACGCTGTGCACTCCGTAAGTCCTGCGTTGAAGTTCAATAAACACAACCTTCAATCGGTTTCGTGCTGTGAGCGTTTTCAGCGACTTATGTGGCTCTTTCCTCCCGTCCCTCCTTCCGTGCACATCGATGACCACGTTGAGCTTTTGAACATGTGGACTCGGTGGGCTGCTCCGTCTAGCTTCGGACGCCCCGAGAAACAGCCTCGGAAGGCGTGGCTGTCCCCGCGAGTTTGGCAGATCATCCAGCATATCGCCCCCTTGAGGCGTGCCAGATTTTGTGTCACAAAGCGTAGGCAACATTGTTTTCTTTTTTATTTCTGCATTCTTGGCATGAGATGTGTTGCAACCGCAGGTTCCGGGGGGCGTTCCGTGTGTCTTCTGGGCTGGGGGCCGCGGTCCGGAGGGGCTTTCACCAAGAGGCGTGCATCACAGCTCATATATTTCGTTTGCAGAAATGCGCACGCCCCATTTTGGATGAGGGTCGGCGCGCGTATCTCGATTCCCTTGCTGCGAGCGCCTCCCGCGCGGTCGAGGCGCACGACGCTCGCCAGGCTTTCGCTGTATTGCGAGCTTTGGGAGCGCGCGCCACGCGCCCGAGTCAGTGCTTGCGCGATTCTCATGGTGTCCTCACATCCACTACGGAAGACGTCAAGCATGTGTGGCAAGATCGTGTCCAGCAATTTTTTCGAGGCGAGATTGTGGACCAGGCCTCTCTTCGCCAGCCCATGCCTACCTCTTCCCCTCCCTCCTCTCCTCCCCCCTCCTCCTCTCTGGATGTGGGCCCCGAGGCCACTCGCTGTGCTTACCAGGCCCTCGGCCGCAACAGTGGAGTGGGCTATGGTGGAATCCCTGCGGAACTTCTCCAAGCAGGGGGTTCGGCTTTGGCCTGCAAGTTTTCTTCCGTCAACGAGCGCACGAAGGCCACAGGTGCCTGGGCGACTCAGTGGCGGGGGGGGCGTTCCCAAGAAGTTTTCAAGCGAAAGGGGGGCCCCCTTAACACAGACGACTATCGTAACATTCTTCTTGCGGACCATGCGAGTAAAGGTCTCGCCGGAATGCTGCAGCAGGCTGTGACACCAGCTTGCGTCGTGCACCAGCCGTCCTCACAGTATGGTGCCATCCCGGGCCGCGGAACCGATATGGCGTCTCACGTGTTGCATTCGATTGTTGATTACGCTAGTTCGCTAGTTTATCTAGGCTGTCAGTTTTTGTGTTGTACGTCGACCTCACAAAAGCCTTTGACAGAGTCGTGCTGCAACTCATGTATGGATGGGGTTCGATGCCAACGTCCGAGCATCGATCTCATCTTCTTTCCCTTGGAGTTTCCGAGCCGGCTGCCGATTGGATGCCCCAGTGTTTGTCTCAACACGGCCACCTCCTACAGCAATGGGGGACTGACGAAGCTGTCGCCCGAATGATGCGAACCTTGCACGAAGGTGCTTGGGTCGCTGTCTCTGATCTCCCCACATGTGTCACCAGTCGCACTGGAGGGCGACAAGGGTGCAAACTAGGCGCGCTCACTTTCAACGGGGTCTACGGCATAGCCTTAGACATCATCTCTGCACAGCTCCGAGAGAAAGGGGTTACGCTTCGGTTGCCCTCTCCTGCGGACCCGTTTTGGGCCCCCTCCCCCGGAGGTGAGAATATGGAGTCTGTGCTGGATGCGGCTTTCATCGATGACGAAGCCCTTGCGATAGTAGCGTCCACTCCTCAACAACTCGATCAATGCATCGATATATTGCTGGAGGTTTTTTTGAGAATTTGCATTTGCAGCTCAACGCCTCCCCCGGAAAAACTGAAGCCCTTTTGGAGTATCGCGGCCCCAAGGCCACTGCCTGTCGAGAGGCTCGTCGCGATGCGAGTGGCCAGTTGAGTGTGCAGGTTCCGGGAAGGGATGTGCGCATTCGCGTTGTGAGCTCTTATAAGCATCTTGGCACTGCCACTTCTCTGCAATCGTACACCATGGCTGATGCAAATGCCAAGGCATCTAAAACTCTTGCTGCGTACGCGCCCTTGTCGTGCAAAGTGTTTGGATCCCATCATGTAGTGCTTTTGCACAAGTTGTACTTCATGCATGCACTGTCTGCTCTTGTCTAAGCTCTTGTTCGGCGTGCATGTAATAGTTCCGTCCGCTAGACATTTGAAGCGGTTGAACACAGTATACATGATTGTGCTTCGTCGGATATTTGACGAACCTCGTTTTGAGCACGTCGAGCACTCCGACCGTGAAGTGCGCGAGGCATTGCACCAACCTGCCATTGAATGTCTGGTCACCCTCCTTCGTTTGAAGTATTGTGCCCTGCTGCACCGCACCAAGCCTGCGGCCTTGCTCGCGCTGCTTAGCTCGAGACCGCGAGGGCAAAAACTGCGGTGGATCCAAGCCTTAGAAAAGGATGCGGATTTCCTTCGGGCCCACCTCCCGGACGGTTTCCCTGCTTTGTCTGAGGATCCTAAGGCTTGGGCGCATCTCATGGCGGACGAAAGTTCCTGGAAGGCTTTGGTGGATCGCATTTTCTTTTGCGATTCGGTCTGCGACGCCAAGGCGGCGCCAGATCCCACTCCAGGACGCGAGTCCCATGTTTGCCACTGTGGCGCTGCATTCACTACCGCCCACGGCTTGCAGAGCCATCAACGAGCCAATCACGGAGCCCGCCTCCAGATTCGTTGCTACCTGTCTGGGTCAAAGTGCCCCGCATGCGGCACCGAGTTTGTCCGGCGATTGCGACTGATCTCTCATGTCTCCGATTCGAGGCGCCCGAGGTGTCGCGATTGGATTCTTTCGCATTGTCCTCGACTCCCGGACGCCGAGGTTGCGAAGCTCGATGAGGTTGACCGGGAATTGCGGTGGTCAGCGCAACGAGCTGGGCACAGCCATCATTTAGCCGTGGCTCCCGCTCGCACCGCTAGTGGTAAGGTCACTGGCCGTGTGCGCGCGTGAATTCATGAATTCATTATCGTTGGTGTGTAATCTTGGGACTATAATTTCTTGCCGAATAAAAAATGTTTTAGCACATCGGGCTTATGTTCTAAGAACATTGCTGTTGCTCGTAGAACGTTTTTGGCTTCTAAAGAGCATTTTCGTTGTAGGGCTATAGGAATGCCGGGACGGCCGGTCCCTGCTCAACTCTTGCTAATCCTTGCTGTGCCCCATTCTTCTCTCTCCCCGCTGTCCCCTCACTCCCCCCTTCCCCCGGTATAAGGGTTGCGCCAGCTACACGGTGCAGGTAAGGAACGTGTGCCTCCAGGGGTGTACGATCGGAGACGCAGAGGACGCGAATCCAGGGTTCGGGATAGACGTGTTGAATGGCACGCGAGCAGGTAAGAACGACCATTCTTACAATTATTGTCGTTGCTCATGTACTTTGATCCTCCCTGGAGCCCAGAGCGTTTCCAATTGAAATTGCCCTTTCCGGGACTCAACATGTTTTTTTAACAAAGGGAAGTCTAGGCCTTCGGATTGGCCCGTTGACCCCCAAAGTACCACAGCGACGGTTCCCGCCTGATATTCTCTGACGTTCAACTGTGGGATCGCATTGCCCGTCCGAGACTTCCATGGGATTGATTCAGGTAGCGCGCGCTCTCTCTCTTTTTTTTTTTCTCTCTCTCTCTCTCTCTCTGTGCTTATCTAACTCTTTTTTCTCTCCTGGAACTTTCCACCACTGGTTCTCGAACCGCTTTCTCTGTGCTCTGGAAATCGCGCTCTCGCTCGGGATTTCCTGATCATTTGCCGAGGTGGCGCGCTCTCGCTTGAAATTGCTGTGCCGTCCCCTCGTGTTCAGTTCTCTTGCTAATCCCACTTTTCCATCTCTCCTTCCCTCTTGCTCCCCTCCCTGCTTCCTTCCCCCACCCCCGTCGTCCTTGTTTTCCCCCTGTTCTGTTATGATTGTTCTTCCTGTTTTAGGGGCTGCGCTAATTACACGTGGCAGGGAAGGGAGACATTCCTCAAAGTGGGTACGATCAGTAACTAGGGCGGGTATCGCGGGCGCGGTAGTTACATGTTGATTGACACGCGAGCCCATGAGAGCGCACAGTCTTAAAATGGTTGTTGAGTACTCATTACTGAAGAATCACTTCTGTTGGTCTCCCCCCTCTGGTGCCCCTTGTGGTCTTTCAACTGAAGTGTTCCTCCCGGAGCTCGCGCCTTTGTCTCTACCAGGGAAATTTCCAGAGGCTCAGATTGCCCCCCCGGCCCCCGAATTGCAACAACATCGGTTGCCGCTTGATTTTTCCTCAACAATGATTCAACATCGCGGTCATGCGCGGGACACTTCGCATTTTATCCAGGAATCGCGCTCTCGAGTAGAATTTCCTCGCGTCCGCTTGTTTTCCTGCTCCTTACTCCCCTCCTGCGAAGCTCTCTCGCGCTCCATCCTTCTCCATCACGCTGTACCTGCCCTTCTCCCTTTACTGTCCAGTTTTAGGGGCTGCGCCAACCACACGTGGCTAGAAAGAGAATTGCACCCCCCAGGGGGTACGATCGAAGGCGAAGAGGGCGGGTATCGAGGGTTCGGGATAGATGTGGTGCATGCCACGCGAGCTGCGAAGCGCGAGCAGTATTTCAATGGTTGTAGTGGCTGTTGAATATTCATTTGATGCTTCCTTCTAAAGAGTAAGTGTTAGTGATTCCACCTGGGAGGCCCATCTGTGTTTGGACTGAAGTGCCCCTACCGGGGCTCGTGCCATATTTTCTAAGGGAAAGTCTTGGGCCTCGTACTGGTTCCCTGGCCCAAAAACTAAAACAACAACGGCTCCCGCCGCGTACACTGTATCCAAAATCGCGGTCTCGCGCGGGATATTTTGACAATGTGGGCAGAAATCGCGCTGTCGCGTGGCACTCCTCCAAATCGGTTCATACGCCGCACCCGCGACACTCAGGAATCTTTCTCTCATTGCAGATTTTATCACCGTTCATTTGGGAATCGCGCTATCGCTCAAGAATTCTTCGCGATTCATGCGAAACCGACGCTTCAGCGACCCGCCCGCTCGACCCAGCCGTCTGGGCCCGCCCGCCCTTCGCGCCCGTTGGGGTCCGCCCGCCCGACCGCCAGTCTGGATCTGCCGCTTGTTGTCCTGCTCCTAACCCGCCTCCTAATCTCTCTCGTGCTCCATCCTCCGTCCTCTTCCGTGCCCCTTCCTTCCATCATCCGTCCCTTCCCCTGTTTTAGGGGCTGCGACAACTACACGTGGCAGGTAAGGAAGATAGACCCTCTAGGGGGTACGATCGAAGGGCAACGACAGTGGCTATCGAGGGTTTGGGATATACGTTTTGAACAGCACGTGAGAAGATAACACCGAGCAGTGTTATAATGATTGTTGGTGTTGTCGTCGTCCTCGCCCGCGACCCCCCCCCCGGCGTCCCACCCCGCGACCCCCCCCGCGTCCCACCCCGCGACAAACCCCGCGACCCGCCCGCGACCCACGCGCGACCCACCCCACGCCCGCACTCCTGCTCTTGTCCGCACCTGCGGGGTGCTACGGAATACAAACATGGGGTCCAGACCCTCGTGCTCCCCGCTCTCGGCGAAGGCTAAGCCCATTCCATACCGAGCGCTCTGCCTCCATCTGGGCTTACTCAGTCTGGACTCAGCCCCTCCTGGTAGGAGGCCGAGTCCATATGTCGCCACGCCGTTTGTTTCCGACGCACGGCCCTACGCCTTGGGGAGGGCGCCTCGTCCAACAGGGCAAATTCCGCCTCGGACGCAAGGTTCGCCGTGGGTTTGCCGCGTTGCCGGCGTCGTCTGATTGGGCGCGGAGCGCAGTTCATGCCGTTGGTTTGCCGTCGGTTTGCCGTGGTGTCGGCGTCGCTCATTCGGGCGCGTCGAGGTCGAACGGCGCGGCGACATGTGGAGGAAGTCCGTACGGGGTGCTCGGTTTCCGTCTGGGCTTCCTCCGTCTGGACTGTGCACCTCTGGACGCTCTCGCTCCTCCCAAACCCGCGCGGGCCTTAGCTGCCTCGATACGCCCGTTTTGAAACGCACGATGTGCCGTGCTTACAGCGTCCGTGCCAATACGTTGCGTGTTGGCCCAGCGTATTGGCCCACGTTTTTCCGAACGCGCGTCAGGCCTACGTTTTCAGTCTACGAGTTGGGCTTCGTATCAACACGGCACGTGTTGCGTGTTGCGTACCGGGGCAGCTGAGGCGCCCGCGTGTTGAGAGCATGTGGCCCGCGCGCAGATCTGCCTCCCGCCTGGCCCGTGCCGGCGGGGCTCCCTCTTGCGGCTTTGGCGCCCGCCTGGCCGCCCAGGGGCCCGAGGGCCGCCCGCTCTTCGGCGGGCGGGCGGCGAGAGAATGGTCGCGAAGGTGTGAGGTTGTGCGTCTGCAAACTCAAGCGAGTTCGCTTGCATGGCAATTCCCTCCTTTCCTCCTCCTCCTCCTCCTCCTCCTCCTCCTTCCTCCCTTCTCCTCCTCCTCCGCCCCTTTCTTCTTCCTGCTTCTCAGCTCCTCCTCCTCCTCCTGCTCCTCCTCCTTTCTACTCCTCCTATTCCTCCTCCTCCTCTTTCTCCCTATCCTCCTTCTTCTCAACCCTCCTCCTCCTCCTTCTTCTCCTCCCCCTTCTTATCCCCCTCCTCCTCTTCCTCCTCCTCCTCCTCCCTCCTCCTCCTTCCCTCCTCCGCCCCTTTCTTCCTCCTCCTTCTCAGCTCCTCCTCCGCCTCCTTCTTCCCTCCCCCTCCTTCTCCCCCTTCTCCTTCTTCTCCCTCTCCTCCTCCTCCTCCTCCTCCTCCATCTCCTCCTCCGCCTCCTCCGCCTCCTCCTCCTCCTCCTCGTCCTCCTCCTCCTCCGCCCCCTCGTCCTCCTCCTCCTTCTCCTCCTCCTTTCTCCGCCTCCTTCTTCTCCTCCTTTCCGCCGCCTTCAGCCAGCGCTGGGCCGGAAACGCCTGCGTGAAGTTTGGATCTTCTCGGGGGCCTCGCCGCGCCCCGCCCCCATCCACGCAAGTAAAATTGCTGGCGTCGAGAAGAAAATGGTCCGTTCGGGGGCCCCCAACAGGATGTGGCGACCACACCGCGTGGTCGTTGGGACTCGGGGTCATTGCCGGGCTTTGGGACTCGGGAATTTCGGCGAGTACGTCTCGGGCGTCGGGGACCTGCCTGCGAGGTCCCTGGCCCCGTGCGGTGGCGGGCCAGGCGGTGATGTCGTTGGGGACGCCGCGGTCACTAAACGGTGTGCCACCACCCGGTTCTGCGAGCCCCCCAAAGGTGAGAGGAGTGGGGGGAGGGAGGTGAGGGGACACGAGGAGGAGGGGAGGGGAGAAGGAGGAGGAAGGGGGGCAGGGGAGGGGGAGAGGAAGGGGAGGGGGAGAAGGAGGAGGAAGGGGCGGGAGGGGCGAGGGGTGAGGTCGTTGGGGGCTCCGCGGGGGTACAGGCGCCCTGGAGAAGATGCACAGCCGCGCTGGCGCCTCGTGCCTCGCGCGGAGGGCGCGGTGGCCTGCCGGCTGCGCAGCCGGTTCGATGCATGCCCCAGGGGTAACGTTTTGAGGGAGGTGGGTGAGCTTCGGGTTCGATCGGCCACGCGCAGCGGGGGGGTGAGGGGGAGAGGGGAAGGCTTGCGCCTGCGGGGGCGCTCCAGGGGTGCCCGGATCATCCCGAACGGCCGCGGAAGGCCCGAGTTCTGACCCGAAGTCCAGAGGGCAAGGTTCGTCGGGGGTAGGCTCCCGAGGAGGATGCATCGGCCCCAAACCGCCCAAGCAACGCCGACAGTGGCCCGAGGGCCCACCTCGCCCACCAGCGTGCGGACTCGCCACTGTCGCTGCACCGGCGCACCCCTGCCGATCCCAGCCGGTGCCCCGAGCTGCGCGGTCTGCTCGGTACACGAGGAGTTCCGGATTGGGCCTCGCCTTCGAGGATCGGAGGAGTCGGCACCTCCTTCTTCGGCGGAGGGCCGCATGAGGCCCGCGGAGCGGCGGAGGTGAAGCGGGGGCCGCTCCGGCGACGGGCGGAAGCCAGCGAAGGTGAAAGTCGGCCTCCCAAGAGATGGCAAGGTCGTTTGGTCCAAGATTCCCGCAACCTGTCAGCACCTCTGTCCGTAGTTGTCCGCTGCAGCTTGGAGTTTCGGGCTCCATTCCCCAGAAACCCAAGACGCACCAGATATTGACAGAAACCCTGCGCAGTCGCCGCCGACTTCGTGCCAGGCGGCGTGCCAGATCAGCGGCGCCCTGGAGCGCGGCCCAGCGCCGATCATCGAGCAGTCCGCGTGTGCCCTCGGGCGTCCGTGTGCCCGGTGCCCTGAGGCCCCCGTGCGAGGGTTGCTGTGCTGCCTCCGGGGGCTACTCTCAAGTCGGGCGTGTCCCTCTACAGGAGGAATATTACAAATAGTCGCAAAGTAGTCTGGGACGATGTTTCGAGCATTTGTTTGATTATTTTTGTGTATTGTTTGACTATTGAATCGCTTCGCTCATTCCGCCGGCCCGTATTGTGCCATCGCGGGTTCTTGGGGGGTCTTGGGAGCCCTTGGAAGCTTCGTGGGAGCTTCTTGGGAACTTTGGGAGGCCTCGTGGATGGCTCTGGGTGGGCCCTCTTGGTGGTCTCTTGGGGGGGTCTGCCTGGCCTCTTGGGGGCCTCCTGGGAGCTTCCTGGGGGTCTCTTGGGGGCCTCTTGGGGCTTTCTTGCGGCCTGTTGGGGGCCTCTTGGGCTTCTCTTGGGGGCTTCGTGGGGCTACTTGGGGGCTTGTAGGGGCATTTCGGGGGCGTGTTTGGGCGGGAGGCTCAAAATTTCCGTTCAGGTTGCCCCTGTGGACCTCAATCATGGGGCCGTCTTGGGGCCTCTTGGACCGTCTTGAGGGTTTCTTGGGCCTTCTTGGAGCGCTCTTGGGCCGTCTTTGAGCGGTCTTGAGGGTCTCTCGGGCCGTCTTGGGGTGATCTTGGGGGCCTCTTGGACCGCCTTGAAAGGTGTGAAAGACGAAGAGGCGGATATGTTAAAAATGCACGCTTTCCGAAGGGAATGAGACGGTTTTTGCTTGTGGGAGCCCTCTTGGGACGCCGCTTAGGGACCTCTTGGGGCGTCTTGAAGGCCTGTTGGGCCGTCTTGAGGCCATCGTAGGCGCTTGGGGGTGATATTTCGGCGTCTCCCGGCTCTCTTGGACCGTCTGGAGGGCTTCTCGGGCCCCTCTTGGACCGATTTGGAGCCCTCCTGGGCTCCGAAAAAGAGTTCTTGAGGGTTTCTTGGGCCTTCTTGGAGCGCTCTTGGGCCGTCTTTGAGCGGTCTTGAGGGTCTCTCGGGTCGTCTTGGGGTGATCTTGGGGGCCTCTTGGACCGCCTTGGAAGGTGTGAAAGACGAAGAGGCGGATATGTTAAAAATGCACTCTTTCCGAAGGGAATGAGACGGTTTTTGCTTGTGGGAGCCCTCTTGGGACACCGCTTAGGGACCTCTTAGGGACCTCTTGGGGCGTCTTGAAGGCCTGTTTGGCCGTCTTGAGTCCATCGTAGGCGTTTGGGAGTGATATTTCGGCTTCTCCCGGCTCTCTTGGACCGTCTGGAGGGCTTCTCTGGCCCCTCTTGGACCGATTTGGAGCCCTCCTGGGCTCCGAAAAAGAGTTCTTGAGGGTTTGTTGGGCCTTCTTGGAGCGCTCTTGGGCCGTCTTTGAGCGGTCTTGAGGGTCTCTCGGGCCGTCTTGGGGTGATCTTGGGGGCCTCTTGGACCGCCTTGAAAGGTGTGAAAGACGAAGAGGCGGATATGTAAAAAATGCACGTTTTCCTAAGGGAATGGGACGATTTTTGCTTGTGGGAGCCCTCTTGGGGCGCCGCTTAGGGACCTCTTGGGGCGTCTTGAAGGCCTGTTGGGCCGTCTTGAGGCCATCGCAGGCGTTTGGGAGTGAAATCCGTAAGGGCTTCGCCCCCTGCCGCCGGCCCCCTCTCTCGGAGAATGGGCCGTGGAAGAGCTAAGTCATGAGGCTTTGGCGCTGTCGTGCAGCAGTATCGGAACTTCATGCGAGGCCGATTCGCAATCGGCAAAACCAACTGATCACAAGAGGGGTTACCACACAGGGCGATTGGTAAGACGTGTATGGTTTACGAGCTTGGTTACCACACCTTGGGATTAAAGGGCCGAGGGAGTACTCGCAGTTTGGGTTACCACGCCTTGCGATGGATGTGCGTGAGGGGTGGCACCGAATTTCAGAAATGTGGCAAATCCCCTGTGTTTTTGGACCCTGACCCCGCGGATCTGCGTGAGGGGTGGCACCGAATTTCAGAAATGTGGCAAATCCCTTGTGTTTTTGGACCCTGACCCCGCGGATCTGCGTGAGGGGTGGCACCGAATTTCAGAAATGTGGCAAATCCCTGTGTTTTTGGACCCTGACCCCGCGGATCTGCGTGAGGGGTGGCACCGAATTTCAGAAATGTGGCAAATCCCTTGTGTTTTTGGACCCTGACCCCGCGGATCTGCGTGAGGGGTGTCGATTTTGAGCCCCCCCAGCAATTCAGACAACGCGCCCAGGTGGTGCTAAAAATCTGGTTTGGGCCTCCCTCCCCTCGCGCGGTCAATCAACTAGTTACAGTAACCAGCAAGAAGCAGAACTGTAACGCTGGAAACTACAAACTACAACTGGTACAGGAAACTGCGAATCACGCGCCTCGCAGCCTGGTGGCCCCACAAGGGGGCCGGCGGATTTCGGCGTCTCCCGGCTCTCTTGGACCGTCTGGAGGTCTTCTCGGGCCTCTCTTGGACCGTTTGGAGCCCTCCTGGGCTCCGAAAAGGCCGGGACCTTGCCGGGAGTCTGCCGGGAGTCTGCCGGGACCTTGCCGGGAGTCTGCCGGGACCTTGCCGGGACCTTGCCGGGGTACTTTTCGTCCGGGGACCCCCAGGGCCCGCCCCGCGCGCGCGAACTAGAAATATTGTTGAGCAGTTACCGGAGATCTTAGCACGCCTCTGGCCTGTTGGGCCGGCGAATTTTTGAATTTGTCGCTCATAATTCGCCTGTAGGGGGACAAGCCCGACCTAGGGCTACTCGCCCACGCGGAGGGGAGTTATGGGGAAGGGGGGAAGGCTTCTTAGAAGCGTCCCTGCTTCTTAGAAGACGCTGGCGAGATCTACAGATGGGAGGCTGGCGCCTTCAAAGAAGCGGTATCCTTACAAGGAACCTTCCCCCCTCCCCCCATCCCCCGTGCGCGCGCTTCCAAGCTACGTCTGCGCTTATCATGCCGGGGGGTCTTGCTTGCTTCCAGCGATTACGCCTACGCTGAACATGCCGACGTATAAGTCCACATCGACGTCGCCGTCGCCGCCGTCGTTGCCGCCGCCATCGTCGTCGTCGTCGTCGTCGTCGTCGTCGTCGTCGTCATTGTCGGCGTCGTCGTCTTCGTCGTCGTCGTCGTCGGCGTCGTGCGGCGGCGTCGGCGACGTCGATGTCGTCGTCGTCGTCGTCGTCGTCGTCGTCGTCGTCGTCGTCGTCGTCGTCGTCGTCGTCTTCGGCGGCGGCGGCGGCGTCGGCGTCGTCGTCGTTTTCGGCGGCGTCGGCGTCGGCGTCGGCGACATCGGCGGCTTCGGCGTCGCCGACGCCGTCGATGGCGTCTGTCCTCGGCGGCGGCGTCGGCGTTGTTGTCTCTATCGCTGCCGGACGTCTCTTTGTTCTGTGCCGCCGGGCCGACTGCGGAGGCCCCCGGAGGACCTCCGGAGGCTCCGGGTGGACCTCTGGATGCCCATCGGTGTCGGCGTCGTCGTCGGCGCCGTCGTCGGCGTCGGCGTCGGCGGGGGCGTGGGCGTCGGCGTCGGCGGCGTCGCCGTCGCCGTCGTATCCCAGACTTCCAGCGCACCGGACAGCAACACCACAGGTTTCTGCAGTTCCGCCGTCTTCGGCCTTCTTCGGCAGGCCCCCAAGGGGCCGTCAAAGAACGACCCGGGCTGAAGACTCGGCCCAGGGGAGAGGGAGAGGGTCTGGTTTTCTGGGGGGGGCGCCTCGAACAGCTCAGGACATCCGAGGCATGGGTTTGCGCGCGCGCGCGCCGGCAGGCAAAGCTCATGCCAGCGAACCTGGACTGGGTCCCCAGGGCCGTTTGCGCTGGACGCGCGCGCGCGGTCGAGGAGAGACAGCTGGGACAGGGAGAGTGTGCCGCGGCTTTTTTGTTGTTGCAGCGCGGCCAACATTCACCAGCGGCGTCGAGATCCCCAGTCCAGAGAACACCGAGCGAAGGCCGACGGTCCGACAGGCGAGCCAGGGCCCAGGCGGCCTGGGCAAAGATTGCCGCGGGGATGGTGAGGCGGAGGAAGGGGGGGGGGAGGACAGCGATGCGATGCATGCAGACGGCAGATGTGGAGAGGGACGAGAGATGACCATGGAAGGAGGGGGAGCGGCGGACTGGGGCACTTGAGTACAAGCCGCCTCGTCCTCCTCATCTCTCCCTCCTCCTGCTCCTGCCTCTCCTCCTTCTGCTGTCCCTTGTGTTGCTTGCCAAGTGCATCAGGAGGGGAACAAGCACACAGACAACTAATCGCCGATCCCCAAGAGAATATGAAAACTATGAGGAGTGGAGGGCAGTACGAACATACAGAGCATTTGCAAACACATGGGGAAAACATTGGATATGTGTGTGTGTGTCTATGTTTTGCGTGTCCCTGGGCCCCTGGAGCATAACGGACAGGTCTCTTGGGAGGAACGTCGAGGGAGAGCCACAGCCCTCGAGAATCTGAAGGCCACGTGCCATCCGCGCACAGAGGCTTCTCTAAGTGGTGACACCCAGCGCGGCTCATGGATTGCAGCACGTTCATATTGTAATATGTGGCTTCCTCGTTTCCTCGGCGGAGTTCATTCGGCTTGCATCTCCTCTTCCTGCTCCTTCTCTTGCTCCTCCTGCTCCTCCTCTTCCTCCTCCTCTTCCCCCTCCTTCTCCTCCTCCTCCTCCTCCTCCTCCTCCTCCTCGTGCTCCTCCTCTTGTCTCCTTCCTTGCCTTCTTTCTCAATTCCTCCTTCTTTCCCCTCCTCATTCCCCCTCCCGTCTCCTCCACAGGAAATCCCCTCCGCCCCCTCCTCTTCCCCCCCCACCCCTCGCCCTCCCCCTTCTCTCCTCTCGCCTCCCCCCCCTCCGCCTCTGCCCTCTGCCCCTCCCCTCCCCGCCCCGTCCGCCTCCCCCCTCCGCCGGACGCCTGGGCTCGAGCGCGCCCACTCGGAGGGCCCCCCCCGCCCTGCCTGCCCAAGCGCACGCGCGGGGGCGGGGGGGATTCACCCTCTGCGGCGGCGGGGGGGGGGGCGGGCGCCGCGCGGCCGGAGGCCTCGGCGGCGCGCAGGAGGGGGGGGGGGCCGGGGTGGCGCGGCGGGGGGAGCGGCCCCCCTGGGAGTCGGAGGGGCACCCCCCCCGACGAGCCCGCGTCGTGGGACAACTCGGGGCGGGAGACTCTCGGCGGTCGTCCTCGGCCTCGGGGGGGGGGGGCCTCGCCGGGCCCGAGACCGTCCCGAAACGACTCGGGATAAGAAGCTGGTCTCGGGGAGGGGAGGGGGTCGGGACTTCCGTGCCCATGTCGATCGCAATTACTGGCACGTAAATAGGCCTGGGGCTGGAAGCGCCTTGGTGGGCGCCCTCCTCGGGGCCTCCAGGCCCCGAGAACCCTGGGGAGGGGGATTCGGTTGGGCGGATTCTTTTTGGGGAAACAGAGCAAACATGAACCAATATCCCGAGAATGCGGCTTCTCAGAGGCCATCATGCTTTCTCGAGGAGGACTTGCAGAGGTCGCCAGACTCTTCAGAGCACCCCCCCCAATTCAGGTTGCGATCCCTGGGAGATTTTATTCAGCATCGGCCTTGGTACATTGAAACCGGCCGAATGCTGCCCAACTCCGAGCAATCCAGCGCAATCTCGGCCAATCAGTTGCTTAATCCAGCCTGATATGGCTTACCAGCCCCTTCAGCGGGCTCGAAAACTTCAATGGTTCCCGCGAAGATCTCACGGGAGTTGTTCCTTGATTCTTGTTCGTCGCCGCTGTCAAAACCGCCAGGCTGCAGCCAGCGATCCAGACAAGATTGAATACTCTCTGCCTAAATCATTGTTGAATCGCTTGGTTGTATCATGCTATGTCACATGGCCGCCCTCCCCGCCCTAGCCTCCATTCTGCGCGCCGCCCGCGTTCAGCGACTTGCCGGGCCGCGATGTACAACCTATCCAGGCCCGCATTTCGCATTCCCCTCTTATCTTGCTGCTCCTCCTCCTCCTCCTCCTCCTCCGCCTCCTCCTCCTCCTCCTCCTCCTCCTCCTCCGCCGCGAGGGACTCGAGGCTTTGAATCGTCTTGGGCGTGGGCTCCCGCCAAAGTCGGGAATGCGTTCTCCTCGATGACTGTGGTGCTGCGGCCAGGCCAGCAGCCTGGAGCCACGCGCTCGCCCCAGCCGCCACGGCCGCCACAGCTGCTCCCTCTCCCCCCTCCCCCCCTCTGGACCTCGTCGCCCCTCCCTCTCCCCCCTCCCTCCCTCTCCCCCCTCCCTCTCCCCCCTCCACCCCCCCCCCTCCCTCTTCCCCCTCCCTCCCTCTGCTCCCTCCCTCCCTCCCTCGTCGCCCCTGCTGCTCTCGGCGCGTCCTGCAACGCCTCCGGGGCGAGCCTCGGGGCCCCCGCGGGTGCCCCGCCGTGAGAGCCTCCCGGGGCCCCCCTTGGCGCGCCCCGGACGGCCGACCCGCCTTGCGGCTTCTTGGCAGAAGGCCCTGCCCTTGGCCTTTGGGGAGCTTTCGGCGGCGAGCGAGAGGGGGAGGTGGGAATCCCAGGGCGAGCGTTCTCTCCCCCAACTCCCGCTTCTTCGACGAAGCATGAGACTGCTCAGAAAAGGATGGGAACCCTGGGATATACCCCAAGAGGGCTATTCGGACGCATCCCTATGAAGGATGGAGGCCCCCCCATCGTATATTCGTATATCCCAGGGTTGGGCCCAAAATTGTTGGTCACTTGGGAAAACCCACGAAGCCTGGGATGGGGGTCGACATTTCCCTGGGTCTTCGGCGGCCAGCGAGGGGGGGAAGTGAGAAGGAGGAGGCCGTATCAGAAGGCGGCGGGGCTTCTCAGAAGTCCTCTGGTCTTCTGAGAAGTGTTCTGCGTCTTCGTGGGATGCTCAGAACATATTTCAGGAAGCCAGGGGACCTCGAGCCTTCTGAGACGGCCCCTCCCTCCTCCCCCCCCCCCTTGGGCTGGCCGCCGAAGAATGCGTAGTCGTGGAGGCTTCCTGAACGTAAGGGTCCGCTGCGCGTAAGGGTGACCCTTCGCCAGAGTGACCTCTGGTGCGAGCCCGCAGGGGTTCCCAGCACCGGCCCGCACGCTCGGACGTGGTGTTCCCGCGGCCCCCCGCGCGCACCACAGGCCACTCCTTGCCTGAGGGCACCCTTACGTGCAGGCGATGAGGGGCAGGAGCCCAACCAGACGGGCCTGTCCCGGGCCAGGAGTCAGTCGCAGCTGCCTCGTTGCCATGCGTGTCGACTGTCTTCAGGCCCCCGGGGAGGCATGCCCTCGGGTTGGGCTGGAGCAGAGATAGTTCCTGAGCGTTCTGGGGCGCTCTCAGAGCGTTCCAGGATGCTCTGACAAGGCCGCGACGCCCGATACCCTCTCCAGGACCCCCGGATCTCAGAGATTCCCGATTCATCCCTGTCCGAATTTGTCTTTGGTATGGCTTCGTCGTATGCCAGCCAGGTTGTCGTGTGCCCTCCCAGCGTAGCCCCTGTGGGCCCCAGGCTCCTGGAGGACGTCGCCAAGAAGCGCGGGCGCCTGGCGACGCAGGGCGCCAGTGGCAGCTCACCGGACTATGCCGAGGTCTGGAGCGCTTTCGGCACCTACGCGATGGCCCTCTGGGGAACTAAACAAGCGTGCCCACACTTGGTGCTTGCTGAGGCCGTTTTGGGCATCCCGGGGGCCATGTCGCCACGGCTATGGATCTGTTTCAAAGACGTGCTCAATATTTTTGCTTGTTGAGGCCGGTTTGGGCCTCCTTGGGGCGCTCGACGCCACGGCTAGATCAGGTTCGGAGACCTGGTCAGGATTCGAGTCGGGGATCGATTACAGAAGTGAGTCACCCCAAAATCGATTTATTTGCCGAAGTTGCAACAAATGCGTAGAGTGCTTGTAGATTCTACGTGCTTGTTGTAGATCCGATGGGGATTTCAATTCTGGGGGAATTCAATTATATAGCCGATCTCCTACTTGAAGGCTGCGCTTTGGGGGAGGCTTGGGGAGTAGCGGTCTTGTTACGGACGTGGTGCTCCCCGCAGGCCTGCCTATCCGAGAAACGCGGGCTGCACCTGCCCCAGCTCTGCAAGCTGGGCTGGAGGCAGGACCGGAGGAGCAAAGGTCCGCCGCGAAAGTAAGCACACGCACACCCTCCCATGGACTGATACTGTCTCGGAGGTTGATAGACCTCCCACCCTGACACGTCGATTAAGGAATTGGCCGTTTTCGGTTCGCGAGAGGGCGTCGTGGCCGTCATTTTTGCGGGTCCAGGTCCGTCGGGTTCGGTCCCAGGCAGTTTTCACTAAGGGGAGGTGTGCTAAAGGGAGGTTTGTCCACCGCCGACTGTCAGCCACGCGCAGAGGGGGGGCATGGGGGGTGGGCAAGGCTTCTCAGAAGCACCTGTGCTTGTCAGACGGCGCGGGCCTGGTCTATCGATGTAGGGCCGGCGCCTTCTAAGAAGCAGCTTCCGTCTGAGAAGTCTTCCGCCTTCCCCCCATACCCTTGTGCGCGCCGCCAATCCTGGGCATCGGGGGAGGATGGTGGCGTATAAATGATCACTGGGAGCCAGCGACATTCAGCACCGCCACCCTCCATGAAAGCACGTGCAACTTTCGTATATGTTTTCGTGGCGTAGAAGGCAGCACGACCTTGAAGCCGTTCCTTCAGTTCACGGACCAGTTCTGCCGCGCCTACTTGAGCCCGCAGGCCGTCAAGAAGCACCAGCAGAACGCGGTTCCAGACAAGGACGCGAGCCCAGTAGAGGAGTTCAACTTCAGCAAGGCCGCCATCAAGTATTCAGCGCTCACCAAGGATCAGATGATCACGTGCCTGAAGGGCATCGTCCAGCAGCTCGGCGAGGCGGTTGCGGACGGGAAGGACGGCGAGATCGCTCTGGGCAGCGTGGGGCGCTTCCGCCTCTCCGGGGCCGGCAGAGAGCCCACCTTCCAGTTTTCCGCGGAGGTCCGCGGGCGGAGCCGGGACCGGGGGCAAGTCGCTCTCCAGAGCGTCTCCGGAGCGCCCTCGGAGCGTCCCGAGGCGCTCCACGACCCGGGGGCCCCCAGGCGGGGTGGTGACCACGCCGTGTGGTGAGTCGGTGGGGGCTCGGGGTCACCGCACGGTCTTGGGGGCTCGGGTCGTTCACCGAGGACGCCTCGGGCGACTGGGGCATCCGAGGTGCCAGAACCGTGCGTCGGACGCACCGCTCGGTGAGGTCTTTGGGGATTTCGAGGGAACCGCACGGTCTGTCGCCGCAGCGTCTCGGGACTCCAAGATAACCCCAGGCCCCCGCGCGTCGTGGAGCAAGCACGAGGGATGCAAAGCCGTTCCAGGGGGGCTGTGGCGAGATCTCTGGGGGTCGCCGCTGTGAAGAAACCATGCCGTCGGGAGCTTGGGACCGCCGCGGCGATCTCAGAGATCCCCAATTTGTTTCCCTGTCCGATTTCGCCTCGTCTTGGCTTGGGATATCAGAGATCCCCGATGTGCCCTTGTTCGATTTTTCTTCGTCCTTCGGGTCTCAGAGATCCCCGATGTGTTCTGGTCCGATCTTGTCTCGTCTTGGCTTCGGATATCAGAGATCCCCAGGGTGTCCAGGTCCGACGCTGCTTCGTCCTAGCTTCGGGTCTCAGAAATCCCCGATGTGTCTTGGTCCAATGTTTTCTCGTTCTGGCTTCGTCCTTTCAGGAGGGAGAAAATCACACAGACGCACATAATCGTCGATTCCCAGGGGAGAATGGAAAATATGGGGCGTGGAGGGGCAGACGAACATCCAAGACATAAGGAAAGGTATGGGGAGGCCGGAGTCCTAGGAGGTGTGCCTATTTCTTCGCGTGTCCCTGGGCCCCTTCACCGAGATCCCCGATGGGTCCCCGCTCGATGCTGTCTCGTCTTTCGGAGGGCACCAACTGCACGCCTGCACCGATCCTGGCCAAGCCAATCCTTAGGCCCAGGATCGGGGCCTATGCACTCTGCCCAGCGCAGGAGGGCGTCTGCACCGATCCTTGGGCCCAGGGTGAGCCTGGCCAGCATCGGTGTTGGTGCCTCGTTGGTGTCTTCCGAGTCTTGGCTTCGCCCCAGGTCTACTCCATCGAGGGGCAGCGCCCCCCGCCGGCCGCCGCTCCGTCGGCGAAGGAGGAGACGCCGGCCGCGTTCAGCAGGGACATGCCCAAGGCCCTGGGCGAGAAAGACACAGCCCCAGGCATTTCGAGTAGGAGATCGACTACAGAATTGATTTACCCCAGAATTGACATGCCCGTCGGACCTACAACAAGTGCGTAGAATGCGTGTAGGCCTACGAGTATGAGACGCTTCTGTTGCAGCTTCGACAAGCAAATGAACGCTGGGGTGACTCAATTCTATAGTCGTTCCCCTACTCGAACATCGTCGGACGGGGCTGGGGCGTTGATCAATCCGTTCCAGAGCGTTCTGGAGCGCCCTGACACGGCCGCGGCGCCCGAGACATCGTCCAGAGCCGCCGGACCTCAGACGTTAGCGATTTATCCCCACCCGACTTTGATCCTCGTCCTGGCTTCGTCTTGCACTGCCGCCTTGAAAAAATATGGATGGATGTCTTTTGTCGGGGGCTCTTACCGGGCCCCAGGATCGTCAACGAACAACTTTGGGTGGAAAGCCGCTCCTGGGGAAGTGGTCCAGACATCTGGGGGTCCACGTCGTGAAAGGATCATGACGTTGGGGGTCTGGGGTAACCGTCCCTGGCGCCCCTCCCAAGACCGGCCCCGACCCTGCAGCAGCGAGGACATGCTTGCGGCGCCCGATATCGCGTGCTGCGCGCAGGTCATCACCATCGGGGGGTCGGGGTCGGCCTTCCCAGGTCGTTGGATACACTATTTTTGTCGGTCGCGATCGGTAGCAACCGATGGGCACTCCAAAACGGTCGGTCGCGCCCGAGCGCGACCGATTCCAAAATCGTTCGCGACCGATTTTGAAGCCAATCGGTTGCCAGAATTGGAAACAACAACGGTAGCGACCGATCTCGCTGGTCACGGCCAGACGAATCTGGCGCGACCAGGCGCGGACCGGGCGCGCCCGGCGCTCAGCGGACAACAATTCTGGCATCCAACGATCCGAGTTGGGCGGGGCGCCAGCTGCGGCTCCTTCAGCCCCGTGTTTCAGCGGCTGCCTCCTCCTCCGCTCGTGGCAAGGAGGCCATGGGCCTCGGCATCCGCGGCAACCATGCGGCGCCCGCCCCGGCGCCCGCCCCGGCGCCCGCCCCGGCGCCCGACGCGGCGTACGACGCGGCGTACGACGCGGCCGTGCCGGCCGCCGTTCGGCAGGCACAGCCCGAGGAGCGAGCGGTCATGATAATGGAGCGTTTCAGGGTTTTCAGGATGTCCCGGCTCTCTGAATTGTCGGAGCGAGACCCGCTAGATACTCTGGAAGGCCTGAAACGTATCATGTGCCAATCTTAGAAAGAGCGTGTTCTACCGCTGCTGGCGGAAAACCGGGGGGGGTCACTACCGGTTCGAACCCCTCCCCCACCCCCCCCCCCCCTCCGGAAAACCGGGGGGGTCACTAAACCCCCCCCCCCCCCCCCCCCCGGGGGGGGGGGGTCACTACCGGTTCGAACCCCCCCCCCCCCCCCCCCATCCGGAAAACCGGGGGGGGTCACTACCGGTTCGAACCCCCCCCCCCCTCGAAAACCGAGTGGGGGTGCGGACAGTGGTGGGGACGGTGTTGGTGGGGACAGTGGTGAGGGGATAGCGGGACAGTGGTGGGGACAGTGGGACAGTGGGACAGTGGTGGGGACGGTAGTGGTGGGGACAGTGGTGGGGACAATGGTGGGAACAGGGGGGGACAGTGGACAGTGGTGGTGACGGTGGTGGTGGGGACAGTGGTGTGGGGACAATGGGAATGAGGTGGAAACAGTGGGACAGTGGAGGGTACAATGGTGGTGGGGACAGTGGTGAAGGCGGTGGCGAGGACGGCGGTGGGACAATGGGACAGAGGTACAGTGGGGACAGTGGTGGGGACAGTGGGGACAGTGGTGGGAACAGTGGGACAGCTCAGTGGGACAGCGGAGGAGTCAGTGGGACAGTGGGGACAGTGGGGATAGTCGGGCAGTGGTTGGGGCCGTGGAGACAGTGGGGAGAGTGGAACCGTGGTGGGAACAGTTCTGGGGACAGCGGGGACAGTGCGACAGTGGTGGGGCCACTGGTGGGGACAGTAGGGGCGGTGGTGGAACCAGTGGGGACAGCGGTGGTGAGGACAGTGGTGCTGGGAACACCAGTGGGGGATGTGATGCGGACGGTGGTGGGGACCGGGAGTCGTTTGCTGGCGGTGAGTAGGGGGGGGGGGGGGGGGGGGGGGGTTCGAACCGGTAGTGACCCCCCCCGGTTTTCCGGATCCGGAGGGGGGGGGGGGGGGGGGGAGGGGTTCGAACCGGTAGTGACCCCCCGGTTTTCGAGCGGGGGGGGGGGGGGGGGGGGGGGGGGGTTCGAACCGGTAGTGACCCCCCCCGGTTTTCGAGCGGGGGGGGGGGGGGGGGGGGAAGGGGTTAGGGGAGGGGGGGGGTTTTGCCGGGGGAAGGGGTGGGGGGGGGGGAGGGGTTCCAGCAGGGGGGGGGGATTTTCGGAGGGGGGGGGGGGCGACCCCCGGGTTCCGGAGGAAAAGGTTGGCAATTTTCCACAGTAAAGCGGCGGTGGATCACGCTCTCTCATCTTATCATATCATCATTCCCGTCCTGCACAGGAGTCGGCGGGAGGCAGTTTCCCGTCAGATTCTGGCAAGTTTATTTGATTTGGAGGGAGGGGGGCATTTGGTGAGGTCCGAAAGAGGATTTGGCATCCATGCAAGGCCGGACTCGGACTCACTTGCACGCCTTTTTGGCGGCCCAGCGCTGTCTGGAATGGCGGCAGGGGGGGGAACGCCCTGCAGGTAGACTTGCCTGAGTCCAAAGAAAAACAGCATCCGACGGCTCAGAGGTGGGGTCCAGAGGGACCCTGATCATTCGATGCCTGGTCTCGGTCGGCGAGGTCGGTCGTTGCCGATTTTGCTTCAAATCCCAATGCCAGTCGCGAACAGTGTACTTCAGCATCGGTCGCGACCGTTCGGTTACGACCGGTCGATCTCGCTCAGTCGTGACCGATCTGGAGTGCCGATCGGACGCTACCGATCGCGACCAACAAACAACATCCAATGATCTAGGTGAGGGATGGGGGCCCAAGGACAGGAAGGGGTCCAGGGTCGGCGCCACAGTGTCCGAGCAGAAGAGCAGGACTTTGCATAGAGATAGACTTCCGCAGGTCTGCGCGGATCCCTGGGATCGGCGCTGGGCCCCCCTCCCTGGCGCGCGGAGCGTGCCAGGGGCGGCGCCGCCAAAGGGGCTCAGCGCCGATCCAAGAAATCCGCCCAAGAATTCAAGACATCCGCCCAAGAAATCCAAGAAAATCCTATCCAGAGGGGGTCAGCGCCGATTCAACGTTGATGCTTACGCAGACTGTTCTTCTACCAATGCACATCGTCTCGTGGGCGACCAGCAGTTTTGTATCCGCAGCCTCGCGGCGCGGATACGTTTCTTTTTCGCGGATGCCTCGCGCGGAGCGTATCCTCGCGACTGCGTGTCCGCGGGATCGCGCCCCGGAATCCAGACCGCGAGGGCGCGGACACGGATGCCCAGAGATCCGATGTCTCGAGCTTTTTCCGAGCGGGGTCCTTGGAAGCCCCGACCCATTTCCCCGGGGGCCGGGCTCTCGTCCCGAGCCGCTTTCCTGGCGGTCCTGGTGGCCAGCGAGGCCCCCCGCCGGCCGAGCACGTCGAAAAACTGCCCGCCCTGCTTCTTCGCGGCGCGAGCTCGCCCGGGGATGCCTTCGCCGCTCGTGCTTCGCCCTTCGGGCCCCCAGCCCTCAGCGGACCCCCTCGCTGAGCCGCCGGCGGAGGAGCAGGAGGCTCCGGCGCGCCTGGCATCGAGCGCCAGCGCCCCCCAGCTCGGCGCGGGCTCGACCACGCAGCTCAAGCAGGGGTTCGCCTACAAGGAGCGGGGCAAGAGCCACACACCTGCGGGCAAGATCTGCATCCATGCCCACAGCGTCTGGGAGTCTCTTGGCCCCAGATTTGTCTCCAATATTTGTACCCATATCCCAGATGTGTATCCACATCCCTTCCTCCTTGGCTGGCTGCCTCGTGTCTTTTCAGCAAGTATCAGTTGTTAATTTCTGTCAGCTCATACCTTGTAGTATGCACGCTAAGCCGGCATTGCACATGAGACTGGGTTGTTCTGTCGCCCGCGCCAGAACACTTCTCTTGGCAGGGGCGCCAAATGCCGATGCGCAGTGGATATCGATCGGTCATCATTTGGCCTCCAGGGATCAGATTTAGACTCATACCCGCTGCGTCTTGGAAACTCCAAGATGCATTTGCAATGGGTACAGATCTTGCCAGCCGCACGGGCCGCTGTCAATCGGCACGAACAAAATGGGTACGGAAAGAATGGGTACAATGCCCAATAGCGGTTCTTGTTCATTTTGAACAGGCCTCGCTGTCGGTGTCGCCGAGGCCTGTGTACATTTGAGACAGAAGGCTGCCTGCCCAACAGCGGCCGCTGTTGGTTTGGGACAACATTTGTCGTTGGACATTGTGCAATTTTTTTGCGTACCCATTCTGGGCGTCCAAAGTCAAGAGCCGGGAAACACGGAAGTAGACATGAGCCTAAACTTTCGGAGGCATGCGTGGATCTCCTGGGCCAGCGGCTGTTGCCCCCCCGGCGGCGCCTCGGGCGCGGCCCCCTGGTGCGCCCAGGGAGGGGGATCCAGCGCCGTCCCAAGAGATCCGCGTGGACCTCCAAAAGTTCATGCTTATATCTTGCGTTGCTCCTCTCAAGATGTCGCTGCATCTTGTCGACGCTGATCTTAGCTATGGTCCGTGACGGCCGCCGCCGGTTCGCGATGACGGTCCACGAATTGGCGCTGACCAAGGTGGACGGTGACCAAGATCGACAGCGAAGTTTCTGCGCTCAGTCACTGGCCGCTTTGGCTTAATGCGCTCTGGCGTCCGTTCAGATTGCCACCGTGGCTGTCCATACGTCGTGGGATCTACGCATCCCATTAGCATTGCACGCATCTCCCGGTGTCTGTCTGGTTGTTTCGTTTGTGTACGTTATACCCGCCCGCAGTTCCGCCCCTTGTTTCACGCATGTTGTGCGCGCAATCAGAGGCAGTGTCATACCCTCGCGCTGGCCTCACTGTGTTGCGGGGATGCCGCGTCTCCTCTCCCCCCCTCGGAAGCGCAGAAACCCCTCCGCGCTCAGGCCTGGTCACGGCCCCCTTTGTCAGGCCTGGCCACCCCCCAAGGAGGCGATGGACAGGCACGTCATGGCCCTGGAGCAGCGGGCTGCCGAGACCGTCGCGGAGCACGACGCCTGGAGCAGCCACGTGACGGAGTGCATCCTGCAGGAACGGGAGGGCACCCTCAATAACACCTACGCCGACCCTGGCCGGGCCGATCCCGGGCCCAGGACCTGTGCATCCCTTCACTTGGCATCGCTCGGACGTGTGCATTTTTCCTTCGGCGAGGACCGTCGAGGAGCACCCTTGATCATTTGGGGAAGAAGCCACGTACGAAACCGAACAAAAAACACAGGGAATGGACGTCCGAGCGATGGCCAGTTCAGATCTGGGCATTGCAGGTTTCTGACACCGGGCGTCTGCGCCCAGTCTCAGACCCCGGGGGCCCTCACCAGATCGGTCCGCCTCGAAAATGGCGCAGCAAGGTGGGGTCCAGGGCTCCGGTCGTGACCTTTTTCGGTGGTCTTGCCTTTTTTCGCCACTGCAAGTCTCAGGGCAGGGTCGGTACGGTTCAGGGCCTGTGAATAGAACCCGTGTAATACCCTCATATGTACTCTTATCCTCACCTCTCCTGCGCCTGGCCGTTTGGGCTCAAGTATTGGATTAGATCGATCAGACCTTTGATCGTGCAGGAGGAAAAGATATCCGTCTTTCCCTCCTTTCCTCTACCAACGGATCAGGGGTTCTGTACCTTTGTACTCCAACCCCATACACAGGTTATCAGCCCTTTCAAGCTCACAGTTCATCGAACCCCGCGTCGCGATCTCGCACGCGGCCTCGATGGAACCCCAGCGGCGCATGCGCCGTAAGGGGTCAATCGGGGCCTCGCGTCCGAGCTCTCCGACGGCGCGACGGCTCGGTGACGAGTTGGAGAGCCTTAGTGTGGACTGTGTAGGTGTCCCAGGTAACCCCCCCCAGCTCCGACGGACCCGAGGCGCGGCTAGCTGCTGAACTTCACCGCCACGCCGCCCGCGGGGGGACAGGAGAAGGAGTAGGAGCTGGCAGTAGGGAGTTTCACACGCCTACCTTCGATCCTCCATCTCCTCCTCCGTCGGGAGCAATCCCAACTGCGTCGGGCGAAAGCCCCGCTGGTCCTGATACTCCAGGGCGCTTTCGCGCTAACCGCCGATGGGCTTCAGGTGCTGGCACGCCCAGCCTTGCGACCGTTCCTGTAGCGGAGCACGTTGCCACCTGCAAGGAACTCAGTAGACCAGTGGCGGCACAGCCGCAGACGCAGTACCCCAATGTATCATCTCATGGGACACCACACACACACACGGTCCTAGCCGCAGCTCGTCCTTGCGCAACCGTCGTGGGGCCACAGGCCCATGCGACGAAAGGAGGTCGAGCCCGCGTGCTGCCTCGCAGAGGCCATGCGCTCCTCGCGAGAGGGTGCAGAGGGAAGCCCACGCTTCCCACCTCTCCATCTCAGACGACCTGCCGGCGGTAACGTCCGCTGCAGGCGAGATAGCTGAGCTTAGAGACCAGGTTGAAACCTTCGTGTCCAGGCAGTACTCTGGACTACTGCAGAGCGTTCAGACGAACGCTGCCAACGCTGCTGCTCCACGCCAAGGTCTTGACGGCGCCTTAGGGATCATTGATTCCAGGATCGCCGAAGATCGCCGCATCTTAGGTGAGCTGCAGCACCAGGTTGACCGTGAGATGTCACACTCAGGTGAACGATCGGCGACGGTCGAGAACCTGCGCAACTACTTCGCGCAGATGGAGCAACAGCTTGTGATCGTACGCGACACAGGCTTTTCAGCAGTCAGGATCCTCCACGACGAGATCCATGACCAGCTCCGCAACCGACAACCACCAGCCGAGGCCACCGACCTTGGCGACGTTCAATATCAGATCAACGATCTTCGCTCCCACATGGACCACACTACGGCGACGCATCGCACCGAAGCACACACCAACTCGTCGAACCTGATGGACATGTTGCAACATACTGAGAGAGTTATCACTCAAAGGCTTGATGCGACCAACGCTGTCGCGCAGCCACTCGCTAACCGGATCTCTGACCTCGAGCGGCGCTTTCCTGGTGTACAGGGCGCCCTGGCAGAGTTGCGTGTCGGACGAGCCGAGACTGTACAGCTGGATTCTCCTCCCACGGTTTACGATTTCGCCCGCCTCGCTGACAGGTTGCAGGAGGTTGAGACGGTGGCGGACCACGCGCAGTTAGAGCTCTCCCAGGTTATTCGTGAGAGAGATACTGAGAAGGTACGTGTTGAGGGGCACCTCGCACGTCTGGGAAGTGAGTTGGAGGCGCACGGCGCCCGTCTCCGAGCCTACGAGCAACGACTCGATCGGTGTTCACAACGCTCTCGGGATACTGATGAGTACACGCGCCAAAAGGTGGCCCAGATACACGAAGACATGACGAACTGGACGAATCAGCTGATTGACCACACCAACGACACCACACTTCACCTTCAACCTGCAACCGACCTGCACAGGCCGACGGCAGCGTCCGCCGAAGCACCGCGCGCTTCAGCAGGACAACAACGACGTATGTCATCAGGAGCAGCCTCCGCGGCAGCTTCAGCACAGACACGCCGCGTGTCTCCTGTGCGCACAGAACCAACTACCGACGGTGTACCGATGCCCTCACAACCATTGTCTGCGGTTTCGATCAATACTACTACTCCTATCAAGGAGTCACACACCGTCCGAGCCCCTGTCTTGCCTAAGATCACGCAGCTGCTTGAGTGGCAGCAAAAGGTACGGAAGAACTTTGGAGCCGCCTGAGGGCGACCTTCCAAAGCATATGCCTTCCTATGCGTGGCTGAACGGCCAGAGTGTACCTTCGTGGACTTACAAGACAGTGGCGACTGCGAGAGCATCGATTGCAAACTCGCTACTGCTCTCAGCGACATCTTATCCTCAGACTTGCGCTATCAAATCAGGCTCATCGAAACCAGAAAGCACAAAGCAGGACGCATGCTCAAAGGGCGCCAGATCTACTGGCACATTCGACAGTCCCACAAAGTGACAGAGGTTGATGACGACCTGCACGACTTCGAGCGCCTCAAAGAACTGAGGATGAGAGATGACGATTTGCAGCGTTTCATTACTGACTGGGACGCTTTACTATTGGAGTGCCGAGAGGCACCCGGTCCAAAGATCTTTGAGTCTCTGTTTCGCACGCAGATTCGCAGACATGCCTGGATGAAACAAGATATGTACGAATACCAGCGCATGAAGATCAGCGACCCGAATCGTACCTATGATTGGCTCCGACAGCGCGTCCTGGACGTACTGGAGCTTAAACAACTGGAGAAGAATCAAAATAAGTTACGGTACGAACGCGAGACTTGTTCTCAAGTACATGTATGCGCCGCCTGGAAGAAAGGCAGCTGTCGCAATGGAGAGCGATGCAAGGCTTTGCATGCCTTTTCCAGGGATTGGAAGAGCACCAGATCTTCCAGATCATCGACCGCTGGTGGCAACTCCCGCCGCGGCGTTTCAGCCCCTGCGAATCCCGAGAGGCCCGCGTCGAAGCCATTTTGCTTCGAGTTCGCCAAGCGCAACGCATGCACCAGAGGCGACAAGTGCGACTTCCCACGCATGGCGCAGTGCAGAGACTTCGCACAGAGCAAGTGCACCAAGGGCGACGAATGCAGATGCGCTCACCTGGCGCCTGGTGCGAAGACACCCGAGCGAAGCCCGAGTCGCCCACGGACCTCCAGTCAGGACAGTCGTGGCCGACCGCCGCCCCGCGGATCAGGGAGTCAACGCTTTCCACAACGCGGGGGGTTCCGCTGCGCAGAAGACTCGCACGATAGACGTGACAACCGACGCCAATGCGACCGATCTCGATCATCCTCCAGGAGGTCTCCAGACTCCCGCAGCCAGTCGAGAAGTTGTCGCGACAGATTTTCGCGATCTTCCTCCCTGGATGAGGCAGCCGTGGCGGAGGGCGCGGCAGCTCACGTGGCCGCGATAGATCATACGGTAGTGACAGAGGACGTGGCCGACGTTCCACGAGCCGCGGTTCGTCCCGCGGCTCTCCCCACTTCAGAGCGCGCTCTCCTGCCAACTGCCGACGTTCTCGCCGCTCCGACCGCAGTTACGTCATACGTGACAAGACCCTCATGGCCACCACCAAGGCCACTACAACATCTACCAAACCACGGCGTCGGATACGTTTTGACACACATAATGTGGAATACTACCCGCACATCGTCTCCGGCAAGGCCAGACTGGATAAGTGGAAGGAGATGCCGAATGAGGGCGGCATTGTCGAAGTACCAGACCCGCTACCACAATGGTGGTGGAAACAGAGTGCAGACGCCCTACAACGTTGTCAACGGGAGGCGCAGTTATGGCACAAAGATTTACATGACTACCGACACAACAAGGGGTCGGTGGTCACACCAGCTGCGATTCCAGATTCTGATGACTCTACCATCCAGTCATCCGAGACACACCAGACGAAGACGATGACTTCGCAAGTCGACCCTCCACGCTCGACCGCTGCGTTGACACGCTCCTGGGTTCTCGACAGTGGATCTGCGCATCATATTTAGGGTAAGCGAGCTAACGCAGACCGAATCGGATCGCATATCTATTCGTGAGGAGCATATACTGGAAACTGCCAACGGCGATCGTACTGTCAACGAGCGCTACGACATACGGCTACCCGAGGTTGGCTTGCAGAGTTCAGCCCTCGCCTTGCCAGGTTGCCCATCATTACTATCAGTTGGACAATTGATTGAAGTTGGTGGCTTTCGGCAGCTTTGGGATCCAGAGCTGGGCTACTTGCTTCAGGACCCGGGGGTCAATGGTATAATATTCCAGTCAACAACAGAGTTCCAGAATTACGACTCGACGACTTAGCGATGATACCACCACCAAGACTGTGCACTTCATCAGCACCCAGACGTCGTCAGCGCAAGCGTTCACCCGCCCGTTGCAACGACATGTGCTGGCGTTGCAAAACTACAGAGCAGTCACAACCTACAGACGAGCTGCGGCCCCACATAGGGACCTGTCCCAAGAGACCACATGCCGGCGAGGGAGGAGGAGCACGGACCGCCACGGTCGAAGAACCTCCCGACACAAATAATGCCGAGTGCAACGTGGACACACCCACCGACTCGCTAACGTCTCCGATGCATTGTTTTCCTCCCGCACGCGGGGGGCTTGCAGATACATCTCAAGCAGATGCCGACATGACGTCGACCTCCTCCGAGGATCTGCCGATGGAGACACTCGTCACAGTGCGCCATGATAGTGATCGTGTTCTTCCAAACAGACAGAAGAAACCGATCTACCCTATGCGCTACATGACCCACAGTCCGAAACACCCAGACTGTGAGATTTGTTCTCGCACGATGGCGCAGAACGCTCCGTGCCGACGACAGCGCAAACCACATCCACCGGCAGACCCCACCGACGAGGACACAGCCTATGAGGCCTCTGTCCCGAAGAAGTTCGGGGAAGCTCTAACTGCCGACCGTGTCGTTTTGGCCAAAGACGATGCCGCCGACAAGCACGGTGACAAGCATGCACTTGTCGTCCTGGATAGATGCACCGGCATCTTCATGGCATACCCAGCATTACATAAAGACGCAGCTACTACAAAGGCACCCTTCCAGCAGTTCATCGCCGCGAACGACGAGGTGAAGCACATGTGCACAGACAATTCTGGAGAGCTTCAGAAGGCATGCCGCCAACTGGGATGGAGACATGACACCAGTACTCCTCATCGTCCACAAACGCATGGATTGATTGGGCGTGTTGTCAAGATCGCCATCCTTGGCACGGGAGTTGCGCACGTCTGGTCTGGGACACGAATGGTGGAAAGAGGCCATTGAAGCCTTTTGCTGTGGACATAATTTTGTGCACCCATCCACGGGCGTTGCTGCCCTCGGCGAAGAACATGCCGACAAGACAGCTCACGAGATATGTTATGGCGAAAGTTTTCCCGGGCACTGCATTCCCTTTGGTGCTCGGATCTTTTGGAAATGCCTCAATCCCGAGATCAATAACGAGACTGCAAAATTCAAAGAAAATGCTCGGGAAGGGTTATTCATGGGTTACAATTTACACTCCGGTGGACGATGGTCTGGTGATTATCTCGTCTTGGACACGGCTACATGCGCCAAGAACCCAGGCGGTGAACTGTGTCACGTACACAGAGTCAAAGATATTTCATCCCCGACGGCAAGTTCACCTACCCAGTGAAACAGGGTACCCTGCGACATCACAGCCCTGAGGCACACGACGAGGTCAAGGCATCTACTTCTCGCCCAATGGGCGACAAACCTAAAGAGTGGGATGATCCGTCTATGATGGCGATGGGCGACAACATCGTTGATGCCCACCCATCGGCCTCTGAGGTTGCTGCACCGGCACCGGAGCCCGACTACTGGGAACAGCGTGGACGTTGCGTCATCAGACACATACGTACTCCACGCAGAAAATTGTTCATACCAACAGACGACGTTATGAACATACCTGTACCTGTTGATCAGCTCGACGTGACACGAGACTTCGAGACGACCTCTACCTTCGACGGAGAAAGTGTCTTTCGCGATGTTTGGGATGGTGTTAGTGCCACCGACCACCGGGAATTGAGTGAGCCTTGGACCGGACTGGTTCATTCTATGAGCTCCCTAAAATGTTGCCAGACGGCAAAATGGTGGTCCGCGGCCGCGAGACACGCGTACAGACCACTACGCGTCCAGACCACATTCTTCCCGATCATTGGAAGACCTTATCTCGTGGACAGCCAAAGCAAGAGATCGACTACGCCGAAGATGTCAAACGAGCTCGTGAGATTCGTGATCGAGCTGCACTTCGAGTGTGGACCCGACAGGACAAACAAGCCAAACATTTCCGTACCACTACAGCTGGCGGACCCACATGGAATACCGTGGAACGACGGATTACGTACGATACCGACAGCGGCGCTGTCATCCGTGACGAGGACGTCAAGGGCGCGACCGACAAAGACATCCTGTGCGCCAAACTACCTGGTGGACCACGTGACATTATTACAGTACTATACTACCGCCAACCCTCACCACAGCCTGCTGGAGCCGCACGTGCTCTGGTACTTGTCGACAACGATGGGGAACGACTTCGGGGCCGTGCACCCGCTTGCACGCAAGTTCACCCCGTCGGTCGCAGTGCCCACTATGCCACGTGAGCCGACATACACACGGGCATACAGAGACAAGATTCCTGATTCGCCGTGGGCACGCCCAGCCCTTGTTACCAGAAACTTGAGCAAGAAAGAGATTGCTGCAGAACCACGCGCACAGGAGGCCCTACGAAAAGAATACGAGCGACTTGAGAAGAAGCAAACGTGGATGTTGGAGACTGTTGCAGAAAAAGCTGATATTGAATCACAGGCGATTCGTACCGGGACGAAAGTTCACTTCTTCAACATCCTGGAGCTATCTTCAGTCAAACATGAGGAACTCCCTCCTGATCTACGTAAGTTCAAGGGCCGAGTGGTGGTTCAGGGCAACACCGGCAAAGATGAGACCGGATTGGCCGCCATATTCGCCGACGCCGCATCCAGCGCGTCGCATATCGAGGCTTCCAAACTTTGTCATGCTACCGCACTATTACCACAATATGCGGGCGAACAAAGTGATGCACCTGGAGCATGCACGCAGGCATTGTTATACGGGGACGGACGAATCGACCCAGTCGATACTTGGATTACCGCACCCAAGTGGCGCCAACCTGCATCTTGGTCTAAATACAAGAATCCCATGTGCCGATTACGATTGGCACTATACGGACATCCTCTCGCAGGTGTCTTTTGGGAACGAAAGTGCCGCACATGCTTGGAAAGTGTTGGATTCGAGCCTATTCCAGGCTGGGAGTGCGTGTGGAGACACAACAAACTGGGCTTGATGCTTTCAGTATATGTGGATGACTTCAAATTAGCAGGTCCAGCCATCAATCTACAAGCCGGCTGGGATTATATCCGCAAGAGCGGCATTGACTTGGATCCGCCCATTCCATGCTCTCAATACCTTGGCTGTGGACAACAGGCATACGACGTACCACAGAACATATTTGACAAAAGAATGTCTACCATTCGACCTATGTTGCCTGCACACAGTGATAAATAATACCATGCAGCCAAACAAGTTCGTGGAATACGACATGACATGCTTGGTTTTACTGATCAAAGTATTGAGCGGTACCTGGAATGCGCTTCCAAGCGTGCCCAGGGGGCAGGGTCACATCGTAAACGGCCCGACAAACCGAGGGCTTCGCGATCCAAATCGCCTAGCT
The DNA here is from genome assembly GCA_963575745.1 of Prorocentrum cordatum. Lineage (NCBI taxonomy): Eukaryota > Dinophyceae > Prorocentrales > Prorocentraceae > Prorocentrum > Prorocentrum cordatum. The sequence continues at coordinate 267,789 of CAUYUJ010015443.1, forward strand.
CCTCCGGGTCGGTCGCGAGACCCACTAGCGTGCTCAACGCGCGGCCGCGATCATCCAGCCCAGCTAGATCGGTCGACAAACATTCCACTACGACAGAATCAACGACAGTCACATACGATGACCTACCCGACGCCGAGACTCTTGGCATCGAGGACTCCTCCTTCACCGAGTCCGACTACTCCGACGAGGGTATCCTCGGCCAGGACGCGGCGAGTGTATTGATGAAGATTCTCTACCTGGCACGATGCTGTCGTTTCGATCTGTTACATCCAGTATGTATGCTTGCCAGAGAGATTACCACATGGAATGCCACGTGTGATAAACGTCTACATCGGTTGATATACTACATCAAAACGACGTGTACTCATTGTTTACATGGATGGATAGGCGATTCCTCAGACAAGCTCGCCATCATGCTCTTCACTGACGCCTCGTTCGCCGATTGCATTGCCTCCTCCAAGTCCACTACCGGCGTCTTTGCCGCGCTTGTTGGACCCGGCGCGCGCTTAGTGGTCAATGCCGTGTGCAAGAAACAAACGGTCGCATCGCACTCATCCACAGAGTCCGAGATCGTTGCTCTTGACTCAGCACTACGACTGGAAGGGCTACCACTACTTTCATTCTGGGAGACCGTGGTGGAGGTTGCCAACACCTGCAAAGAGAAGAATACTTGCCTGGGCTGCCTGGGACGCGCCGCCACGGCGATATGTCCGACGCTGTATTACTTACAGAAAAAAAAAAGAAAAATGGGGCGAGGTAGGATCATAATGCGGAATGATGTGTGTTGGACAAGCCAATCACGAGGGCATATGTGCATGCATGTACCATATCGGTGTCCCTGCTGCAGCTACCGAATTGCGCACACCTCGGTCGAGGGCGCGTTCACCGCATGGTAGACAACCCCGCCATCCTCCCTCACCACCGCATGATACATATAGGTCTAGGACACTTATTGTACGTTCGTGCCGCAGCTGTTTTACCATTCGAGCGACAAAGCTTACCAGCATCCTGCTCGCTGTGTGTGAGACGCAATCAAGTGAGATCGGTTCTAATCCCGATCCCCCCATCCCCGAGATGGATCCGGCACCGCCGCTCCACCTCGACGGCTGGGCCATCGCCTGCGACGCCGACTACGACCCGAACGCCAAGGACGACGACCGCGTGGGCTTCGCGTACCACGCTCAAACTGGTCGCCCTCGCGATCCCGAGGATGGCTTTGCCTACGTGCATCATCAGCGCTTTGATCGTAGTGCAGAGTATGATCTACGTGTACCCGACGAATCCACTCTTGTCGAGGTTGCCCGTTCCGCGTCCGCCGACGTGACGAGTTGGATCGACAAAGTTGATGGAGGAGTCGGCGGCAACGCCAACTACGAATACAGTGCGACCACGGTCACGCCATGGATGTCATTCATGAGAGCCACGTGCATGATCTCCAGCCTCTTCACACGTAACTCTGCTGTATAAGAAATCGTGCGTGGCTTACGCGATCACTTGCGTGCTGCGATGCCAAACTCACACCGCAAGTGCCCACCAATGGAGCTCACGACGGTGGTATTAAAGGCAGAGTGGATGATTATGCACAACGATTGGTCAAAAGTTGGCAGTGCATTTCTTGGGCAATACGCCGAGGACAGCGTTCAGGACACAAACGACTTGTACATAGATGGGCTTTGTGCGCCTCACGATGTATTCAGTAATGAATTGACAACTCCCAGCTGCGCTCCCAAACTTGATCGCGCTGCGATCAAACTACCCGTGCGTCCACCTGGTGTGGCCAGGACATCAGATACAGCGGGGCACCTCGGCCACGTTGTCGGGGATAACCTTGTCACCGGAGTGAGGGCGTTCTCCGATCTCGCCCAGACAGGCAGATTCCGCCGCAAGCTCAGTACGTGGTTGACTGCGCGCGGAGGATTTGGAGGCATCGGATCAAACCCCAAGGCGGTGGCAACACCATCCTATCACCCAGACGGCTGGAAAACCCTCCCAGAGTACGACGTCAATCATTGGCAACCATACGAGGAGGGCTCTGTGCTGCCCAGCGAAGCGCCTGCCAAGCAAGACCCTGGTCTTACTCCCGTTAATGATGTTGATCCGCTAGAGCTTGCACAAGCAAAATACAGCGCGTTTTGTGGTGGTCGGTTGGTTTCTACCCTTCTTTCAGACTACGGGTGGCATTCACTCACACAGGAGGATCTGGGAATTCTTCTACATCATGCATTTGGCCCGTCAGGGCACGCATACAAATGGGCAAATCTGTGCGCGGACTCAACATGGATCATGCACCCCGAGAAGGGATCTAAGACAGCCAAGCACAACAAGTATCCAAGCCACGGCATCGTCGAGCTCAAGAGCCCACAAAAGCGAGACGCTCTCGCTAAAGCATCAAACGTTGGTCTCGTACCTTTATTTATGCCGTGCCTCAATCGTGCAGAATACATCGGTGGAGCCACCCTCGAGCACTTGTCGACCGTCATCCGCGACGACATTATGATGTGGGCATTCTCCTTTGGCAATTACAAAGAATGGTTCAAACAGAACGACACGGCGGGTTGGCTAGGGCTGCATTCTATTGCCAGAGGCTGGTGGCGACACCCGCTGTGATATGGCGCAGCTCCGTGATCAGCGTACGCAGACGCAGGAGACACGTATCACAGCTATCCTTGCGAATCAGTTCGAGTCTACACTCGAGCAGCGCAACATGATCCTCATGATCCGCAATGCCAGGGGCGCGACGCTGACGAACGACAACGCTGCTATTAAAGAATGGCGTAAATTGAATGGGGTCATTTGGGATTATTGGGCAAACGTCTTCCCTGCATTTGTGAAACAAAGACACTGCTGCAGGGGCCTCAACGCCATGGTGGCTTGGAGTGCAAACGACATTGCATGTGCCAGCCACGGTCAAACCATCTTGGACACACGTCGCCATGAAGATCGCGCTCATACTTCCGTGCGCGAGCTCATGAAGATGGAGTGCGAGGGTGGCGTACCGGCGCTTATGCCAGTATACGTACAAGTGGATCTATCACGTTTTATTGACGTGATGCAGTACTTTCGTTGTCCCACGGTCATGGGGCCAGGCAAAGCGACACAATGGGGTGTACACCCGAACTTCGACTACCACACGGGCGATCTGATCAAGACAATGCAATCGCGTGGTATTACAGTCCTTCCATCAGATCACTGGATATATTCTTACGACAGGACTACGCCTCAGGCTTGGCATTCGACACAGAATGATCACAATCTGGCAATGTTTACGACTCAATTCTGTGATGCAGTATGCTTTCGCAATTTCTGCGCATTGATCCAGTCATTACCATCTCAGCCTTATCCATTCAGACCTCCTATCTTGACTCCGGTCACGGACGCACAGGCCTACACTCAGGCCAAAGAGATTATGGGGGCTCTTCAATTTCGGAGAGGACAACCAATGAATGGAAGAGAGATCTCAGCCGCGCGACGCTGATGACTCAGACTGCTGGAGAAATGGCTCATTGTGCTTGGATGGCATCTTGCGCCAGCGGTACTTTGCCAAAATCAATGCCATTGGCAACGAGCGATCCATGCATCCCCATCCCTGGACTCGCAAAAGAGCCACCAGCACTTGATCCTCGCGATCCTACCAAGGCTATTCCTGATAATGACCCATTTGGCCATGCATACGACGAGTTGTTCAACTACCTTCTGCTTCTGATCAACGACTGCCCCGGGGCGTGGGCATCTTGGGATTTACCTGAGAAGCAAGAGCTCTTTCATCCCAAGTTTGTGAAAGAGATTCAGGACGCGCGCGCCGTCACCTGGGTCGTGTACGAGCAGTTCCTACAGCAGATTACTGATTTGGACGGCGATGACGATTCGACCAAATCACGCATCACCGCAGAGGGCAACCGGTTGAACTCTCATCGCATTGGTCCTAGCATCGACAACCAAGACACTATTATGGCATGCAAAGGTTTCTTCACACAGAACGCCTTGGATCGGCTCGCAGTGGGGCTCGAGGCGGACGTTCCAACTACCTTCTGGCGCGCGGCAGCTGGGACACACCAGCAGACCGATGACGGGTAGCCAGCGCAACCAGGCCCACTGCCTGAACCGTTGCAGCCTGGCCCGCAGCCGATCCCTTTACCAGAGCCATTGCCGACTGGCCCGCTTCCGATTAGCACGCCAGCTGATCCATCGCCACCAGACCCGCTGCCGACAGCCGCGTCAGTCCCGATCCCCGATGACGACACTGACCTGGAGGCGGCGGAGCTGGAGGCAACTCCTGCCGACGACGACCCTTCTCCCGATACGGTGCACATACTGTCATGGCAGGGCAGTTGCGAGCGTTCCTTGCACGAGGACATCAACCAGGTCGCAACATCCGACACTGCATGCACTCTTCGTGAGTACAAGCTTCAAGCAGGCCTCGTGGATGATCATCCACGCGTTCCTCCTCCGCTGCGGGGCGCGTCCGCAACCAATGGCATAGCTTGCCTACAGGACGACGAGTGGACGAATCAATTGTCGTACGACGATTGTGTGATCGCCCACGCGCCCGACATCGTTCGCTCTGGTTGCTTCCCAGAGTGGAAATGGATATCGCTCCCGCCGTGCGACGAGGTACGCTATGGACCCGAGCTGCTCGATGAGTGGCTCGGCGACCCTGCTTGGATGAACAAAGACATCACGACGATGCTACGTCATGAGATTCACTACAAAAAGTTTCATATCAACCAATTAAATGATCGACGTGTCAACATATGGCCGAGCTCAACACAACACGAGTGGAAGATCCCAAGCAATTGGAAATCGTTTCAGGATATGGCCCAGTGGAAATTTCGAGACCGCGCAGTCCACAACGGACCATCCATCGAGGCGGCCATAGCACACTTCAAAAAGGATGGTGAACCAGACGGGTACTTGGATTGGACTGATTATTACCCGATCTTTGTCATTCGTGCGTTCCAGAAGCACATTGACCCGCAGAAGAATCGGATCGATATATATGCCAGACCAGTCCCCGACGGGGGCGACCCCAGCTGCTTCGATTGGAACAGCGTTATCGCTATCAGATGCGTTGGAGGTCACAGTTGCGTCAACCCACTCCCCAAACCATGGAATATGGGCTGGGAGAGCTTGCAATGGACAGACGTGAAGTACCTCCACCATGGCACAACATTTCGTGCCTGGCGAAGCATCCTTAAAACAGGGATTATTCCAGGCTATATCGGTCCATCTTCTCAGAGAGACAAATACTTTCGAGGATCACCACGCACGGAGGCATTCTTCAGTTCCAGCACGTACATAGACAACGTTCAAAAGAATCCTCACACCTCGGTACAACCATACAAGTCCAAGCACCACAAGAACGAGGTAGAGCTGGTGATCAACATGGAGATTGCCACAAAGGCTGGGTGCAGATTTGGGCTGGGCGCACATGGTGCTATCATGACCGAGGATGTGGTTTCAGCCGCCGCAGTCATTGCCATTCGCCGTCTTCAACCACGCAATGAGCATGGCCGGCAGATATGGCCGGAGGGCACTACTTGGGTTTACCCGCCATTGGCTGCGAGACAACCATTTAGCAAATACGAGATTTGCAATGTTCCCCTTGGGACAGACATGATCGACGACCCTCCTGGGATTGCCCCAACTGGCATGGCGCACGACACGGCTCAGCAGTCAAAGACACAGTCCGCCTCAGCATCATCGGCCCAGCGGCCGATCGCCCCTCAGCTGGGGGCGACCCCCGCTGGCCACACATCAGACGCCGACGCTTTGAATGAGACGATGGTCCGTGCTATGATCGACAGATGTGGGCACAACACACATGATAAATAATGGTTGATAGCCATGGCGCATTGCCGAGAGGCCCTGCGACCTATTACATCAAAGATCACACAGAGAGATTGGACTCGCAGGCCTATATTCAATGACGTTCGCATGGGGGACTTCAGTATCGTCAAACATTGGGGATCTACCAATTGCTACCACTACGACAATCACTTCCCCAAGGGCAACCACAACACCAAGGTGCTCATGAACAAGGGCCACATCACATTTGTGGGCCAATCATTCATTTCGGAGTCTTCGACAAATTCTTTGCGGTACAAATACCTATTCTCAACCACGGTTTACGATGGGTAAACATATGGTATTGCGACAAACACATGCCTCTCAAGGGCGTTGTCTTCGCTTTGCCAGTACGTGCCGACATCGACCCAAGGCGCATGCATATCGCACTTGAGGGCCCCTCTTCATGCTGCAACCAGATCCATCAGTATACAGAATCATGTGATCTACCATATCTTGGAATGTCGAGCATTCACAAGCCACGTATTCCACGTGCACCGACCAGACGCCCCGCTCCTCGGACACCCGATCTGGACGAGCTGGTGGCAACACCTGCCGAGGATCCCACTGCAGAAGACGATGGATCCCGACAAGAGGCAGGCCAATCCAAAGAGCCTCTGGTAACAGTCATTGTGGATATATCTACCATGCCACTCACAGATGAGGAGATAGCAGCCGACGACACCATGAGGGCAGATTTATCGGCTGACATTCACGCTGATGAGGACATCGGCTCGAGCATCCTTGATAATATCATCGACCCGCCAGAGAACTTCCTCAACCATCCCGACTACGACCGAGAGGAGGGCACAATATGGATCTTGCAATCTTACGACCACCGCATATACCGCTGGACGTCGGAGTTGTTGGTGGATTCACCTATGATAAAAGTGAAGCAAATTATCGAGGTACACACTGGCAGGGACAAGATTATGGTGGACCAGATAGAGTCATACTTACGATTTGACATACACTTTGGACCAACAACATACATATACCACATGGATTACAATCATACCCACAAATGGGCACGCGACTTACCCATTTGCAGTGCAGATAGTTTCTTCAAACAGATTGTACACTACCTGGACCCAGAGGTCATTGAGGAATCGACCGCAGGCATATTTCAATGGATTTCCAAAGTGTAACAAATCATATTGTTGGACAGCATCAAGGAGCTACGTGATTTTACACATGATGCTATTTATCAGAACCATCCCGCCCTCAAAACGTTGCGCGATCTCTTCGCACAGTGAATTCAGACACATGGCAATCCAGGCTTCCCCGTATGGCGGGAGCCGGTGGAGACACCTGCCGCGCCTCATCAGGACGATCCAGGCGCTGATCAGGATATTCCCCGGGACCCAGGCAGCGTTGCTTCCGCAGGTCCAGACCAAGAAACCATGGTACAGATCATTGCCGAGAAAAAGAGGATCGACCGCAAGATGGGCGACAATGAGGCCCTCTTGCAGGCAGAGGCTAAGCGCATCCGTACAGACAACATACACCATGGTGTTACTCATACTGCGGACAACGACACCTCCGGGTACGCAGGACTACCGGGGGAAAGATTATCTAGGATCGAGATAGAGGGGATGGGCCGATCGATCGCCTCCCGCCCGACCGCTGAGATCAATCGAGATGCCATGGATCGGATCGGCCGTGTGCTCGCTTGCGGCCTCGACACCCGCTGGGGATCCCGTGGGCACCTTGCGATTGACGGGGCCCCAGAGCAGATCCAGCATGATATCGCGCGATGTCGGAATTGCGATCGTTTCTTATCTCTCGGAATCGTCACAGGTGACGGTACAATTTGTGATATCTGCTGGCAGTATACTGTCGCTGCAGGTGCTACCGGCAAAGGTGGCGCCGCGGAGAGCGACTTGGCATACCTCCAGAAGTTGACCGACTGGATCAAGACGACCCTCTCCCAGGACGACATCACCAGGTATATGACAGATGGAGCGAATGTCCAGATGATGGGCGAGCGCTCCATGGCTGGTCAGGCAAAGGATAACTTGAGGAGATTCGTGAAGAAAGCTGTGGAGAGGTATCAGAAGTGGGTTGACGCTGGCTCCCCTCCTGCACACATGTGTAGGCTGATGGGCGAGGCTGAGGACGACGGACCCCTATGCCGCCCCTTCGCCAATCTCTTTCAGCGTTTCCTGAGCGATGTAAAGTTCCACCACCAACTGACAGCCGCTCGTGTCAATAGAGGCGAGAAGGCTTGCACTATTGAGGACATGCGTGACGCCTGTGATAATCACGATCACAGCGTCAGGACTGGCCAAGCTGGTCGGAAGAAATGGTGGTTGAACACAGGCAGACTCGATAGAGGCACGAGGCAAGAGCGCGGACTCATCACGATTGCCCTTCCCCGCGGGGATGGCATTCGCGAGAAAGTCACGCAGCGCAAGCTTGCCGTGCTTGCCTCCATCGAACCTGCCTTGGGTTCTACAGACCAGAGGGGAGTTAGTTCAGGGATTAGATCCGATCCGATCGATCCTGACACATACTCTTCACATTCTCATGGCGCCATGGGGCCGCGCCAGCCGCGGCGCCCGCCGCCGCCGCCGCGCCCTGCTCCTGGCGATGCTGCTGGACCCAGCGCCTCTGGCGCGCAGGACGACGCGCCCGCTGGGCCGCGCGGTGCAGCCGCGCAGCGGCAGAGCGGCGATGACAGCCGCAGACCAACGACACCTCCCCGCGCCAAGAGGGCGCGCAGGACGGAGGACTACGCGACGTGGTGGCGCAAGAACCTAGAGGAGAGCCAGTGGGGCCCCAGGTACTGGGGCTACTATGCCAAGTGCTGGATGTACATCGCGGACAACAACGATGAGTTCGTGTACGCCAGCGACTTGCAGTGCAACGATAGGTTTCGCCACTGGACCCCGAGGGCGCCCTGGGAGACCTTCGCGACGAGCTACATCGCGGAGGATGGCCACAGGGCGTGGGGCCAGAGTTTCTACGCGAGGGGCAACGCGTAGCGTAGTCGGCCGCAAGGCCCACCGCTCGATTGGCTCGAACCTCATGTTTATACAAGTTCGCCTCGAGCGGTGAATAACCATATAATTTTAGGCCACTTCACTATCCAAGACAAGTGGCCACACCTATACTTGTGAAACCCAAGGCAGCCTCCTAAGGAGTGACGCCGAGGGGAGTAACCAATTGAAGAATTTGTTTATGCAGTTTTTCGTGTTTATCAACGCGACTCTACGTATGGCCATGCACATTTTGCTTTGATATTTAGACGTGTTTCTCAACGCGATCGTGTTCACCAACACGACTTCAGAATGCATTGTTTTGTTTTTGCTTATTCTTTAGATTATGATAACATTGCGTTGAGAATGATATGATGCTCAGCTCTCGAATGAGAGCTGGTGGCAACACCTGCCGCGCTCAGGCGCGGCAGCTTTTGATGTTGCTTTATCTTGCTCAGATCCTCTTTCTCCGCCCACCCGTGTCTCATTCTTCTCCGCCCTCGAGTGCCGAAGCGTTTTTTGGGGGCGCACCGAGGGGGCACCAAAGTGTGCTTGGCGAAGGAACAGGGAACCTTGGTGTTCCTTCTTACTTTTTCTCGCCTAATCGTGAACGCTATCGCGATTGGGGCGCAGCTGAAGCGATGCAGATTTAACGCTCAGCTGCCTGACAGAACTGAGGGTTTGAGGAGTAAAAGGGTTACGGGATCTTTTCTCCTGTTCCCGAGTCCTGCCTTCGCAGGCTGGATTCGGGACGGGGGGTGTGAATAGAACCCGTGTGATACCCTCATATATACTCCTTGTCCTCACCTCTCCTGCGCTTGGCCGATTGGGCTCAGGTATTAGATTAGATCGATCAGACCTTTGATCGTGCAGGAGGAAAAGATATCCGTCTTTCCCTCCTTTCCCCCACCAGCGGATCAGGGGTTCTGTACCTTTGTACTCCAACCCCATACACAGGGCCCGGCCCACCCCTTTCCCCCAATGCTGAAGTTAGATTGTGCGCGAGTTCGGGGTAAGAGGCTTCATAACCATCAGAGATATGCCCAGGATGCGTTTGAATGTTTATTCGATTATCCGTAACAATTATGGCTCAAGCCATCTGGTTCGAAAACTAACGCTGGAAAGCTAACTTTGGTAGCGCTGATGTGGTGGCATGTCCTTTGAGACTCGCCGTCTCTCTGCCCCCAGGTTCGCCGCGCAGGTTCCGGCTCAGCTTCGATTGCGACGAGAACCTCTACATGCACCAGCAGCAGCAAAATTACGCGAGCAGCTTTCAGTGGCTCATCGTGCGCGCGATTGCAGCTGCAGTTTCACCGATCCCCATCACCTTCAACATCGACACCCGGCTCGCTGCGCGGACGCGCGCAGCCATGGGCTGCGGAGACACCTCACGCAGCGGCGGGGGCATACCTTCGACACGCTCAACAAGAACACGCCACCAGGATTGCGGCCCCGGCAACGGCAAGTACCCGCTGCGCCGCTGCATCCAGCTGCTCAGGCTATGGTGGAGACAAACGGAGTTGGCAGAGCGTGCAGCAGGTCCAGCATTGACAGGACGCCTCAGAGGTTCGGCGTTCCAGATAGCAATGAAGATGAAGCGCGACAGGCTGGACATCACCGCAGGAGTACGCTGCGAGATGGACTGAGAAGAACTGCTAGCTCACTCTTCTCATCCTGAGTGGCAGAACGCTGCAAGTTTACTACGCCCCGCTGAGCCAGCAGGAACCTCTGTCCTGATGGACATTCTCGTCCAGGAGTCCGAAGTGCAAGATCAAGACATGTCCATCGTGGCTTTGTCAAGTTTCTTCTCACTCGCCAGAGGCCACCTTCCAATGGGCGGTTTCCTCACGATGTTCAGTTCGTGCTTCGAGGCGGCCTCGGGCCAAGGAGGCCTGCAGCGCAACAGCGTCGGAACATGTTTCTTGTTGTTTCAGATGACGGGCCTTGCGGAGAAGATGAGAACCGACCTGCGCATGCAGACTCAAGGAGATCTAAATCGTTTCCCCGAGCTCATAGCCTTGATGCAGAGAATGGCCAATCATGAATATCAAGGAGGAACTGCATCTTCGATACCTGCGATGGTCTCACAGTACTGGACAGACGAGATCGCGCACTGGGAGTCATCCTACGATAGCCCAGAGGCCTGGGCATCATATGGTTCCTGGAAATTGGTTGGCCACGAAGACGAATGACAACAATGTTCCTGGCATGAAGATGGCGCCGACTGGGAAGGCAACTACGACGAAGAGAACGGCACCTACCACAAGGACGAGCACGATGGCTACGCGGAGGAAGAGCACTACGGAGGAGGTGGTCAGGGACGTGGCAAAGGACAAGGCCGCGGTGGTAGAAAAGCGCGAGGCGGCCGCGAGAGCGGAGGCCAGGCATCATCTTCGGACGGATGCACTACATGCGGCTCACCATTACACTCGAGCAGTCATCGTCAGGCCCGCCTTCTAGGACGGGCAATTACTACGGCAAGAAGGGCAAGTGCCGGAACAGCAGCAAATGCAAGTACCGCAACAACAAGTCCAAGTCAAACAAGAGCGGCATGGACGGACGCTCTAGCGGCAAAGTTTTTGGCAAACCGTAGCGAAGCAGTAGCAGCGGCAAGGGCAAGTGGAACGGCAAGAGCAGTAGTTACTACGAGGATGGTTCATGGCAGTACGAAGGCTATGCTGGAGAAAGCAGTTGGTTCACTCATGGTGGGATTGATTCGTGTGACGGAGACGCGATAGCTCCAAAGTCAGAGCTCTTCACCCTGGGCTCGCCATCGGCGTCGATATTAGCTGGGCCGAAGATCGCTCTTCCAATCAGGTAGACCTTTCAGCAAGGCGCGAAGTTCGACGTAGACGCGGCGGTAGTTACGCCCGCAGAGCAGACGACGGTTCTCACCTTCCCGACAGATCAGTCAGCACCGACGTCTGGATCATCGTCAGCATCAGGAGCAGCCAGACCTCGGGTAGGCCCGCTGCTCAAGAAGTCAATTTTCATGACGATGGCCACGATCAACGCGGCGTACAACTACCCGGCGAGTAGCGAGACGTTCGGCACCATGCGCGTGGTTCAAGGTGTGGAAGGCTGGGACTCCTAGTGGATACAGGAGCATCCTCAGCCCTCATGGGCACCGACACGCTGCGCGTCTACCTGGACAAGATCGTCGAGCCGATGGGCATCATGAACGAGGTGCACCTCATCCCCTCGACTTCCATGTTCACCGGCGTCGGTGGCAGACCCGAACCTGGACTACGAGCGCGCACCGTGCCCCTTGGAGTTCCAGGACTACCGAGAGCTAATTTCTCGACCGACCTGATCGGCAACAAAGGGTCGGCATGTCCTGGTCTGATGCGCCTTTTATGGTGGGTTGCAGTGCCTTGGTAGCTTGTGGTGTTTACGACTTCCGAGACGGCATCATGATCATCTCAGCTCTTGGCAGACGAAAGGAAGATCCTCCTCAAGTGGCCCTGTTCGGGTTCTCTACACACGCTTGAATCACTATCTTCTGCCAGTTGACAGGTTCGAACAGACTGCACTGGATATTGCTGAGGAACAACGAGATCTTTGGAACGTTCGGAAGGCCCACTGGTTTTATAAGTATCAACGAGGAGTTTCAGCAAATATCGAGTGGGCGTTCAACCTCAACAAGTCGGAGATCGAAGGTCCACCACCCTCAGAGGCTGAAAAAGACAGGTATCGGACTCGTGCAAGATCCTCTGACAGAAGCTCCAGCATTCAGCAGTCAAGTGGACCGCGAAGTTCACCAAGCAACAGTTTCGCCGGCAGCAGCTACGCTGTTCTCACCAGATCGTCAAGGCTTTCAACGCGTCAGAACAATGATCTCACCTCCAGCTGGATGATTGCGTCAAGTAAGACCTACGCTCCAGATCTTTGGCCAAGCGGCATGGGCGAGAAGGAGAGACAGCAGCTGGAGAAGTACTGCGTGTGCATGCCCGAGGAGTTCTAATACTTCAGTGGCCTGATCGTCATCGCTCCAGACAGTGCGGAGGAGTGGTGTCAGCAGATATCCAAGGAGCTTCACGATCTGGAGTTCTTCGAGAGCATGAACATGCGCATGCATGTCAGGACTGGCGATGAGTTTCCCACGGGATTTCAGATATGGCTGGGATTTACGTCGCAAGGCTCATCGAGATCTGTTCGACAAGATCGACAAGATCTTGGCCAGCCTGGCAGAGTTCCGGTCGCCGCGATGCTCGCCGTGGTCGGCGTCAACGGTCATGAAGGAGGCCTCGAAGCTCCAAGCGTTTCGCCAGGCAGAGTGTCCAAACCTGCAGTGGGTTGCCCAACGGCTTCGGAAGGTACATCGAGATGGACGTGCAAGCGTTCTCGAGAACACAAGGATCTCGGTGATCCTCAAGAGCTCGCCGCTCAAGTCCATCGCTCCACTAGGCGCGTGCGGGCATCTGGATCAATGTCAGCTTGGAGCAGGAGATCCATTCACAGGAGTCCCATTAAAGAAGCCCGCTCTCTTGCATATGATAAACATCACCCTGCAGCGCGCCCTGCGCAAGTGTCAGGGCGACTCGAAGTGCAGCGAGCACTCGGCGTTGCAGGGCTCGTTTCCCGGCACCAGCACCAACGAGACAGCTGCGGCGGCTGTCTATCCGTGGCCGATGGTGACGGCCATCAGTGATGATCTACGAGATTACCTGCAGACTGGTGTCATCAAGGAGGGCGACGAGTCTTCGCTGTTCTAAACGCACCTCTGGAACTGCGAGAGGTGTCGACATGGACTCCGTAAGAAGCTGGCCGACGGCTCTAGTGCGCCTACGGTGCCGCGCACACGTGTGGCAGGATGCAGGTTTGCGCTGGGGCGCCAGGGCATGCCGCCTGGAGGCGTTCCTGATGCAGCAGGAGGAGCACCTACGCCTCCACCTGGACTTCATCCCCCTCTACCGGGTGTCGTACCAGCCGCAGCGCCAGCTGCGCCGGCTGCAGCGCCAGACGTGCCCGCGGCGCCTCTAGCACCAGCTTAGGCAGCAGCGCCAGCCGCTCCTGCCGAAGGAGCTCCCGCAGCAGCAGCAGCAGCTGCACCCGCAGCAGCAGCAGTCCCGCTGAGGCCGTGGCTCCGCCGACGTATATCGAGCCGAGCTTCGATCTCAAGGCAGCCAAGAAGGTGCGCCGTGACCCGAAGGCCTCGGTCATGGAGAAGAAGGCCACCATCATGGGTATCCATGTCGAGTTCTGGCACGCTGCCGCCATGGAGCTCAAGCAGATGCTCTATCGGGCGGGCCATGGCAAGGACGCGCTCGACCTGGTCGACAATGTGGTCGACAGCTGCAAGGAGTGTGCTACGTGGAAAAGGAAGCTCACTCGACCGCAGGTGAAGGCTATGCTGTCCCAGCGCTTCAATTACAGGGTCCAGGCGGACCTCGTCTTCACATTCGAGAAGACCTTCTCCGTCCTAGTCGACGAGTGCATCCGCTGGCGTCTGGCGGAAAGGGCTTCCACGCAAGACAGCCGACGAGTGGATGGCCGTGGTCTTCAGGAGCTGTGTCAGGTATCATGGCCCGATGACCTACTTGGTCACCGACCAGGAGGGCGCCGTCACGAGCGACCTCGTCGGCAAGTTCTGCGATGAATTCGCCATCGTCCGCGACTTCGGCGGATCCCGAGGGCGCGCGGCCGCGCCCGTCGCAGAGAGGTGGATCGAGATCATTCGCACGGGATCTCAGAAGCTGTGGCCAACAGTTCAGAAGACTGGCCTGAACGCGACGCAGAGCCAGGTGGCTTGTGAGACTGCGATGTCCACCCACAGCATGCTGAGCTACAAAGGCCGCGCGCCCAATCAGGGCTTGCTGGGCTATCAGCCCAGAGAGCTGTGCGAACCCGAGGTCAAGACGCTCTCTGCCGCTGCCGGGGCGCTCGAGACAGCTCCAGACGCCCTCGAGGAGGCCATCCGCCTGCGCATGATGGCCAAGGAGGCGATCCTGCAGAGCATCGTCGAGGATCGCATGGCCGCGGCGCAGAACGCCAAGATGCAAAAGTTCAAACCCGAGGGCCGCGCGAATATCACAGACGGCGCGAAGGCAGACCTGGCGCGAGCCAGACTCCGTGGACGATCCATGTTGGCGTGGACCATGCGAGGTCGTGAAGGTCTACCCGGACGGCGCAAATGCAGTGGTCGACAGGGGAGGCCACGTCATGTTGGTGCCCATGAGGCACCTGCGCCCACGCGTGGGCTTCGCGTGGCTCCTTCACCAGAAACATCACGGCGGCCAGGTTCACGCCTCGCAGCACGTGTTCAACGACGCAGTCAAGCAGATGATGGAGATAGTAGAGACAGGAGCGGCCTTCTCGTTCACACGCACGGCCTGATGTACTCGAGTGGCGATCGGAGCTATGTCATGGTGCCGCCCGACCTAGAGCAGAATATTCCACCGTTGTTGACGGTGGCTCAGAAGGGTTTCACTGGGGTCCTCAACGGCACCAAGTTCGACGGCATCCTGTTCGGCAGCAAGTGCAAGAGGACGGATGCCATCTCGGCGGCGCACCGCGGACAGCTCACCACCTGGAACAACAGCCGACGCGAGAGCTACTTGATCCGCGATGTCATGCCGGACAAGTCTCTTCCACCCTGGTTTTCAGGACCCTGGAAGGATGAGAGTTTTTTGTTCTATATTAGCATTACTCTAGTTACAGTGAGCCAAACGACGAGATCGAGGATACGCCAGAAGTTGACCTCAGTGGAGTTGGTGGTCCATTTCCCATTCCATGGATAGCATCGCCATGCACGTTGTTTGGAGGTTCCTGGCTGGAAACAGGCGAAGATGAGGACGACCATCGTCGGCAGCGAGGCCCCGTAGACCCTCCAAGGCCAGGTTCAGCCGCCTCAGCCGACGCAGCCGCCCCAGCAGTGTCAGCCACCAGTGAAGGCGCCGCCTGCTGCGCGGCAGGCTCCATCTGAACCAGCGCAGCCAGCTCCAGCACCGAAGCAGAGACCACGGCCTGTGGCGCAGCCATGCGTGCCCATGACGCCTCCTGCGAGGCGCAGGCCACTCTCACCAGAAGTGTCGTTCGACGTCTCGCCCGAGGTGCAGGCGTCATGCGGCCTCCGTCGCTGCCGCCAGGAGAAGGAGCAGCGGCGGGGTTCGCGCCGGCAGCTCCTGAGCCGCCTGCAGCGCCTGCCAGTCCAGGCGCGATCGATCCCGACGACCAAGCAGACGCCGGCATCGTCGAGCTGTCGGAATCCTCAAGCAGTTCACCAGCGACGGCAGATCGGTCAAGATCGAGAGTTTTTGAGCGGGCTCGTCCAGCTGAAGCAGCCACAGGGCGCGTGACATTGCCGGGCGAGATCGCGGCCGTCCCGCCGACGCCAGTGCGAGCAGCTACGCCGTCTCCAGCGGCGAAGGCCTCAGTACCATCCTCGCCAGGCACTCGGCAGGGCACGCTGGACTACGGAAACGCGCGCGAGCACGCGCTCGACACCGGACAGACGGAGACACCGATGCTGAAACCTCTGCCGGAGATACCTCTACCAGGAGCAAGTCACGAAGGACCATCGCCAATTGCGTCAGAGTTAGGTCGGTCTCGCACGAGAGACTACGGACCTGCTCCAGATCCACGAGACCAGCACGATGAGCACGACCGACAAGTTCGACAATATTCACAAAAGCACCGACCAGCAGCATCACCGATTGCAGCCATGACGCAGTCTCAGAGGAGAGATGCGCCAGCTAGTCCGCTCGACGATCGAGTGGCGCCAGGAGCTCGCGCATCAGCAGCATCGGCATCATCGGGGGCGCCAGCTCCAGCTGAGCCAGTCCTGTCCATCGCTGAGCCCGCCGACGTCGACAAGACCATCGACTACGGCCCGGCAACGAGCGAAAAGGTTGACGAGGACAAGCAGGAGAAGCTCGAGATGCACAGCTACCAGGTGTGGTTCGATGTGCATCATGCTGAACATCGGCTGGGATGCCCTCCTGCGAAATGCGGCACCAGTCGGGGTCAAACCTCACTGCGACGGGGAGCATCTCACACATGCTATAGCCGACGCTGAGCAGATCCTGCACTTCAGTCAGCAGGCTGGACGAGGCGAGCTACCCTGGACAGCATCGGAAGCATTTGCAGGACTGGAAGGGCCGATGACCAGGCCTATGTGCTTCTACTACGACGCTCGCGAGGACCAGTGTTTCTCAGTCTCGTCTGATGACCTCCTCACGCCGCAAGAAGTGACCGACAATTGGAATGTCGTGGAGATATGCGACTACGTGGAGGCCGTATCGATCTGCAGCCACGATGTCTTCGAGATCGACTTGTCGTCGAATGCCACGAACGTCGTGGACGGCATCTGGGTTCGGAAGTGGAAGAACCGCCAGAAGCGAATCGTCAAGTCGAGATGCTGCGGTCGCGGTTTCTTAGATCGCCAGAAGACGTCATTCAGCCGCCAATCGTCGACAGCTTCACGGCTGAGCCACATGCTACTGCGCTCACTGGCCATGGTGTTCGAGTTGGCCCTAGAGAGCTTCGACACCTCAACAGCTTTTCTTCGAGGCTTGAAGTTGTCAGAGGTCGCGGCCACGGCGAAGGAGCTGGGTCAGGAGGTCAAGGATGCACGCCAAGTCTGGTTTCGCCCGCGGGCGAACATCTGGAGGCACTGGAGGAACACCCCGAAAAGCACGATCGTAGTATTGGACGGAGATATTCCACACTTCATTCTGAAGTGCCTCAAAGCGCTCTATGGCCTGGTGGGCGCTTCTCTGCTATGGCAGCTGGCGTTGGTCCACTATCTGAAGTTGGTCATCGGCTACAGGATGAGCACCCATGACGAGTGGTTTCTGATCATCATCAACGGCTGGCTGGTTAACTCGCTACGCATCACTCACGTGAACCATCTTCTGCTAGCAGCTACGAAGGAGTTCCTCGATCACATCGCCAAGAAGCTCGGACAGGAGTTCGGGAACCCGAAGAGGACAGGCCTTCCGTTCACCTACCTGGGCATGAAGCACGAGATGCTCTCGCCACGGCACCTGCTGGTTCACCGGCAGCACTGCCTCGAGAAGCTGCCGGAGGCCAAGTTCACGAACGCGTGCAACATCAAGAAGGACTTCCAAGAGCTGGTCGAGTACGAGCACCACCAGTTCAGGTCGCTGGTATGCAACCTACTCTGGTTATACCTCACGAGAGTGGACGTAGCACACGACGTGGTTTCTCTGCAGTCGGAGATAGTGTGTCAGGTGCAACATCTGAAGACAGCCAATCGCGTGCTCGCCAAGGCACGCAAGACGAAGGACATGAACGGCCTGCTCTACCATCGAGTGCAGCTTCCAATGAGGCCCTGCAGCATCCACGACTGCGGGCACGCGAGCAAGAAGAGCTGCTACCCCTCAACGAGGGCAACTCTGTCATGATGACGCACGGCGACCTCAAGATCGACGTGCCCGAGTGGATCACAGGCCAGGACTTGTCCAAGGTCGGAGGCTCTGCGCACACGCTGTTTTTCAGTGCTCGCAAAGCTTCACGGTTCTCGCATTCAATTTCGCACGCAGAGACGCTCTCAGCCATCGGTCGCACGCAGATGGGTCAGTTGATCGCAGCACGGCTCACCGAGTTGTTCTGTCAGATGGTGCTACCTCCAAGATCAAAGATTACTGCACGTAGCATGCTGAAGCTGAATCAGAAGGACACACGGGTCATACCGCACGGTGCAGTGACAGATTGCATGGACCTCTTAGAGTTGATCACGGGCGGCCGTGGCATACCGTCCGAAGAAGGTTGCTTCGATCAGCTCCTGCTCTATTGCGCCACAGGCAAATGGAAGGCCACCCTCATCGGGGGCCAGACGGTGCGTCACAAACGAGCAGTCGAAACACCCGGACGCTACTGAAAATGAGATCGGAAATCGTCAAGGGTACCTAGAATACGACGTCTATTGCGACCTGCGTTGGCAGTCGTGGAAGACCACCCGCGCGAAACATACATGTACTGAGGAATGTGATGAGGAAAAATGAGCGTTTGCTTGTGCGTTTGCTGCTCTTCGCTCGTCCGCCTCCTCGATAAAGCTCGAAAGCACAGCAGTTCCACAGTAGCCGAGCAAACCAGCCTGATGTTAGAAAAGCATTGCTGCATGTCTTACAGGAGCTAACTAGATAGAGCTAAGCTGTATATGTATAGCAGCTGTGGATCGCTCCGCGCTCCGCTATGTTTGGTTTCCTACGGTTCTGTAAAGGACAGACATCGGAGTTAGATTGTGTAGGAGTTCGGGGTAAGAGGCTTCAGAACCATCAAAGGTATGTTCAGGATGTGTTTGGATGTTGATTCGGCTACCCGTAACAAGTATGCCTCAAGCCATCTGGTTCGAAAGCTAACGCTGGACAGCTAACTGCTGATGGGATCGGGCCCTAATCGGGCTGTCCCGCCCGGAAGAAGGTCCCCCCCCCTGTGGGTGTGGAAGGTTTGCTGTGGAACCCTCGTGGGGCTCTATTCTTTGGAGCTCGTGCCGCGTGCGCTGAGCCCTCGTCGTCGTCATCGTCGTCGTCGGTCCTGCCCTCCCCCTTCCCATCTGGGGCGGGGGCCCGCGGGTCCCACCCGTCTGGGGGGAGGTGGCCCGCAGGCCCAGAGCCCGGGAACAGACCCTGGAGGGATCCTGGAGGGCACGCGCCCCAATCCCGGGCCCAGGACGAGCCTGGCCAGGGTCGCCTGGGTGCCATCCGACAGGAGCGGGAGGAGATCATGTCCAAGCGGGTCCGCGCCAAGGAGAACCTGATCCGCCTGCAGGATCAGATGGCGCAGGCGGAGGAGCGGAAGAGGATCCAGCGCAAGGCGGACATCGAGGCTGCTTCTGCTCACGAGTTCCCCATCATGCAGGGCCAGGCAAGAGAGGAGAGCAAGAAGGAGATCACGAGCGGCATGCAACAGCGCCTGAAGGCGGACCTTGATGCGCAGGTCAGGACAAACAACACCCTGAAAAACCTTGCCAAACAGAGGGAGCGTGCGATCGAGATCGACCATCTTCAGAATTTGCGCTCGGAGATGTCGAACCTGCGCAATGCGGAGAGGGCGAAGAAGACGTACGAGATAGAAGCGATGCGCTCCGCGTGGAACTCGGACATCCGCCTGCACAACATCTCCAAGGCCATCGACAACCACGCCAAGGCCAAGGGCAACCCCGTCGCCGCGATGCGGGCAGCCACGCCGATGTGGAACTCTCAGGAGGCCCAGGCCCAGGCCTCCGTGGAGGACGCGCTGCCGTACGGACGAGGCGGTACTCCCATGGGCTCGGCCGGCCGCCTGATGACGGGCTCCGTGCGCCGGGTGCCCATGGGTGCGTCGAACTCGCTAGGGCAGCTCGAGCGCATGACCACCGCTGGCAGCCAGCGCTACTGAGCGGCGCGGGGTCGGAGCAAGCACTCGGCGGGCACGGGGCATGCTGCAATGGAGCGCCCCGCCGTGGGAGGCGCCCCTCCCAGAGACCACTGCCAATCTCGGCTGCCGCCCGTCGAAGCGAGGGCGCGTGTAGCTTCGGGCCTTCCCGGGAAGGGCGTCGGCCACAGCGGAGCGCCTGTTTGCTGTTGAGCGTCTTCCGAACCACCTCGCATCGTAGCAGCCCTGGCTCTCCTCCTCTCTGCCCAGTGAGTGTCTCAACTCTCCGCCTCGGCCGTCTCCTCCTCATGCAGAGCCCTGACCTGGGCGAACGGCCTGGTCCTCCATCTTGTCGTCATCATCTTCCTCGCCCTCTCTCGCTGCCCGCTAGCACTTTCGTTATTCTTGCGATCGTCAAATCTGCAGATGCCTTCGGCCTATCCCGCCTCCGTTCCAGGCTGCTCTCCGATCTGTCTCGAGCAGGCGGCTGGGTACAGCAGCCCCGGCGCCGCCCACGCAGGATGCGCCGGCACGTCGTATCTGGCGCGGCTGAGCCGCACGGTCGCATGGTTGACGGCTGTACCTGTGGGGGCGTGGAGGGGGCCTGCTGGGAGTCCTTGGGGCCGTCTTGGGCGCGACGGTTCTGCGGAGCCCAGGGGGAGCGGCGCAGAGCGACACCAAGGGATTCGCGATCTGACGCACCGCTCTCGTCGAGGGGGTGGGGAGGTCCCTCTCTGGGCCTGCCGGTCGTGACCTGCCGATTCGGCGGTGACCCCAGCGCAGAGCAGGCCAACATGGAACGACCTGGCGATCGAACGGCCGCCGATCGTTCAAGGAGGGACGATCCGCGCAGTGCCGAACCATCGCCGGGGTCCTCATTCGAACAAGAAGGCGCTGCATAAACATAAATGCATGGCGGTCCGCGCGGATTTCTTCGATCGGCGCCGTATTCCCTCCCCGGCGCGCTGGGGCGCAGGTCCAAGAAAGATCCGCGCGGAGCTCCAACAATTTCTGTTCATGCTGCTTTTCCTGCCCCCACTCACGACATGGACCTGCCGTTCGGAGAGTAGCCGTCGTCGTCATCTCGGGCGGGGGCGCTAGGAGCTAGGACGAGGATAGATCTGTTCCAGCGCGCTCGGGAACGCTCTCAGAGCTTTCCGGAACGCTCTGAGAAGGCCGCGGCAAGCGAGGCATCCTCCACGATTCACCCCACCCCGAATTGGTCCTCGTCTTGGCTTCGTCTTGTCATGGTCGTCGTCGTCGTCGTCGTCGTCGTCGTCGTCGTCGTCGTCGTCGACCTGCCGCCTGGAGACTCGAGCGAGCAGCCAGTCGAGCGGTGCGCACTGGCGGCGGCAGCAGCCGCGCAGTGCGTGCCGCGCGGGCTGCCCGCTCGTTGGGCCAACGCGGAAGGTCGCCGTCCCTCGTCTAGCACGGCCAAGCCGCTGAATCGGAGGTGGACAGACCTCCCACCCTGACACGTCGACTAAGGAATTGGCCGTTTTCGGTTCGCGAGAGGGCGTCGCGGCCGTCATTTTTGCGGGTCCAGGTCCGTCGGTTTCGGTCCCAGGTCGTTTTAATGAAGGGGAGATTTGCTAAAGGGAGGTTTCTCCACCGGGGCCACCCGATGCGGGCAGGACTTCTGTCATTGGTCACTGCAGCGTGGAGTTTCGGGCTTCCTTCCCCAGAATGCCGAGGCGCACTGGCTGCGGACAGGAATCTGTCCACTAGAGGCTCGATGTTTATGCGTATCCAGTGCGCGTCGGCATTGTGGCGCCACCTCCAAGAACGTCAAAGACCCACTGGATATGGGTACACATCTTGCCCGGGCTCGGGAGGCGCTCGTTGTTCCTTGGGTTCTTCCATGGTCGTTCCTCTAGCGCTCCTCGTGCACCCAGGCTTTGTTGGAGCCGCGAAGGGGGCTTCGTTCCTTATGTAGCGTTCCCTGTTTCAGCGGCCCGACAGTACAGCAGGTTTGTGTCATGTCGACGCGGGGGCGACCCCGCCGCGGGCGTTCAAGGCTGAACGCCGTATGCGGCCCAGAGTCGGCTAGAATAGAACGATCTGGCGATCGGAAAGTCGCCGATCGTGCATGGTTGAACGACGCACCCGCGGTTTCCAGCGCCAGGCACGACACGATACGAACCTGCCGTATGTAGGCATTCTCTTTCTTTCCAGAATTCTGGCGAAATTACTCGTTTCAGTCTGGGCGTTTCTCCGAGGTGTTTGGCCCCTGGGGGGCCGTCCTTGAGCCCGAGGGCTCGGCATTGGGCCTGGATGCCAAACTGCCCCTAGAGGGGCCTGCTTCTTCAGCCCAGTGGCCATTCAGAGTTGCTCCGGCACGGAACCGCGAACAGGGCAGGGGTCGGGACCCTGTGCGCGTTGAAGAAAAAAGCGCATCGTCAGGAGTTCTCTGGGTTCGTCGCCCAGCAGACAGCGGGCACCTCGACACGGTCGCACCGCGCCGTGGGTGCGGCGGCGGATCGGTGCCCCTCCCCGCGCATCAAGGCGCCGGGAGGCCCGCTGGGGCTCGGCTTTTGTAGCCGGGCGCCTGGTTCGCAGAGGACTGGCAGGTGTTTGCGACCCCGAGGGCGGTGGCGTCCATGACCACAAACAACGTGCAGGGTGCCGCCCTTCCCCCCCACATCCGCTGCCCTAGCATGTACTTCGCCGAGGCGTCCGACGTTGTTTTGATATACGCGGCCCCAGGGCTCCCGAGCCTTGCCGTGGGCGTGGCTTTGCGTTCCGGATCCGTTCTTCGGTGGCCCGGGGCTCATGGGCGGGCCCCAGAGGCCGAAAGATTGCAGCTCCGTCTTCCTCGTTCTCTCCATGCTCCTTCATTCCCCCTGTGTCATTCTCCCCCTCCTCATCTCTCCTCCTCCCTCATCTTCCTCCCGCCTCGCTCCCCTTCCCTAGTCATCTCGTCCCCCTGCTCCCTCCTGCCTCCTCCCGCTTCTCTCCCGACCTCTTCTTCGTCCCTCCTCCCTCGTCCTCCTCCCTCCTCCGTTTTCGCATTTGGCGTCCGTGCCAACTGCTCCTCTCGCCTCCCTGCCCTTGTGCTGCTTCCTCCTCCCCCCGTCGTGCTCCCCTCTGCTCTCTGCGCCTCCCCCCCCCCCACCCCGTCTGGAGGAGGAGGGGGAAAGGGATTGCGGTCAGGGTGCGGAGTGGGAAGATAAGAAAGAAGAATGGAGCGGGTGGAGAGGGTGCAGACGGGAGGAGGAGGAGGAGGAGGAGGAGGAGGAGGAGGAGGAGGAGGAGGAGGAGGAGGAGAGGGAATGGGTTTAGGATGCCAGTAGATGGATAGCGCCCTGGGATGCGATGCCTCTTCTTCTCCTCCTCGCTCCCCCTGCTTCCAGGCCGCCCGGCCCGTTGCTTTTGAGGATCAAAGGACTATTGTAACATGTAACTTGCGCCAGGAGTTGCGAGTCCGATGTTCCCCCCTCTTGTCTCCTCCCTATATCTCTCCTTCCTCCTCATCCTCCTCCCTCCCACTCCCCCGCTCAACAGTATCCTCCTTCACATGTCGATGGCCGGGGACTAACCGGCCTCTGCATGACTCGTTTCCTTACCCTGGAACTGTAGTGCCTCTGCAAGCGCACTGCCAATGACGGGGACACGAGCCTTCCTCAAGCGCACCCCGAAGTGCTTCATGCTCTAAGGGCACTCCGGCCGTCTGCGGCCCTCTCCTGATGGGCCCATTTTCCACCACCACTACAATATGTAGGAGGAGGAGGAGGAGGAGGAGGAGGGGGAGGAGGAGGGGGAGGAGGAGGGGGAGGAGGAGGGGGGGAGGAGGAGGAAGAGGAGGAGGAGGAGGAGGAGGAAGAGGAGGAGGACCTCCTCACTCTCCCTTCTCCCCCGTCCTACATCTGGCATTGGTGGTGGAACAATTGCCCATCATCTCCCCCGTCCCTCCCGCCGTTCCTTTTGCAGTTGTGCCCAAAGTCCGCTCAACAGCGGCCCTGCCGTAGCTCGACCGTACCTCGGCTCCGAGGCGCCCCACATGGACGAGTCTATGGCCAGGGCGTCGCTCCCGATCCGCATCGGTGTCCACACCCACGACGCACGGGTCGTTTCCGCATGGCGGCGGCGGCGAGGAACGTCAGTGAGGATGCCCAGCTTGCGCCCCCGAGGACCGAGGCTCGTTTTGGCCAGGGCTTTCGCTGCGGATCCAGCCGTAGCGACGTGGATATCTCTAGAAATCTGGGATAGCGCAGAAACATACAGAAACTTGTTTCACGAAGGTCCGGTCACGCGCAGAGGGTGGTCGGGGGAGTGGGGGAGGCTACTTAGAAGTGTCCCTGCCTCTTAGAAGGCGCGGGCCTGGTTTGTAAATGAAGGGCCGGAGCCTTTTAAGAGGCAGCCTGCTTCTAAGAAGCAGTTCCCCCCCTAACCCCATGTGCGCGCCGCCAAAGGGTGAAGCAAGCGTGCGTCTGGCAGCACGTCCGTCGCTTTTTGGGGGTCGAGAGCTGGGCCGCTTGTCCCGCCAGTCCGCGCCCCTTTTCACCTCTCGCCGTGGCGCCGCTGCGCCTCCTTTCCTAGCTGTCCGCCGCTCTGGCCTCGCGCATTCGTTGCCCAGCAACTGCAAGAAGAGAAGGTTGATGCGTGGGAGCTTAGGTGAACAAACAATGACATACACAGTATAACTCGGAGGTCCGCACCGCTCCGAGGAATCTGCGCAGACTCCTGAGTCTTTACGTTTATGTCATTGTTTGTTTCCCTGTGAGAGGCTCGTTGCCCAGCCACTGCAAGAAGAGACGGTTGTTGCTTGGGAGCTAGCCCCCACTGTTCTCTGTGAGGTAAGGTTTTTCGACCAGGAGCGTAGGCTTCGCGTGTTGTTCTGCCTGCTCTGACCCACCACGCTTCGGCGCGCACGCCCTCCCCGTCCCCTTTTCCAATGGTCAACGTCTCGAGCTGCTCACAGCCTCCCGCTACGCGGGACTGAGCGACACGCTCTCCGCTCGCAAGAACAAGCGTGTCGTCGGGGCCGCCGCCGCGACACGCGAAGCAATCATTCCTTTACTCCTTCCTAAGGTTGATGGTTGCGCACAGGACGGGGTCTTCGCTGCCTTATTCCGCCCCCGCTCGGCGCAGTCAAGACGCTGGAACAAGGACCTTGCCAGGTTTTCGAATGGGCCAGCTGTTCCTCAGGTTTTTCCTTAGTTGCTCCAGCGCTCCTCGCGCTTAGATGATGTTTAACAAACGTTTGGGACGTTTTTTTATGTTCGTTTTCCGCGTGCAGTTCCGGGCAGAACAACACGGGGGGAACACAACAATAACAACGGCAGACCAAATCAGCACAACAAACGGAACTACAAAACATATTGGGACCGAAAACAGCGCGAACGATACTCCCCAACCAAAAAACAGCACGGATGTCAGTCAGCGCGGGATCCTAAACATTGTTTTCTAGCATCTTACGTGTTGCAAGATCTGTGGTGCCAGTTATGTGGTGCCATTCATGTCGTGGAGTATAGGTGGAACCGTTCCCGCGTCGCGCTTGCTGCCGCAGGGCCGCCCCCGCGCGGCTCGCCGTGGGCCTCCAATGTCGGCTGCGATCGATCTCCGCGCTGCGCTGTCAGCGGCCTGCAGGGCTGCGCTGAAGACGCACGCTGCAGCGGGCTTGGCTCGGGGCTCGGCAGCAGCTCGGCTGCTGAAGGCCGCGGAGGACCTTTGCCGCACGGCGACGGCGGTGCTTGAGGCCGAGGCGCAGCCTCGGAAGCCCGCCCGCGCCGGGGGGCCGAGCAGCGGAGCCGCCTGATGTTCCGCGGAGGCCGCGCCGCCCGGTCCCTGCTTCGGCGGCGACGGCGGCGGCGGGCTCGTGAGCCCCGAGGCGCTGGCATGCAGGTGGGAGCCCGGGGTGTTCGCCTGCGGAAGCGACGGCAGCGGCAGCGACCGGGAAGACCACGGCTGGGCAGACGGGGCGGTCGCCGGGCTCCGCTCCTGGAGGCCTGGCGCGCCGTGCGCCCTCGGCCGCTGCGCCTCATGTTCCGCCCTCGTCGGCTGGGCTGCCGGCGCGCTCCCACGCCGCGAGTCTTCTCGAGCCTCGCTCGGTGGGTTTGGGGGGGAGCGCTGCGAAGGCGGCGCGCTCGAAGCAGGTGGCCACCCATATGCTGGGGCGCAGCCGCGACCTGCGCGACGTCGCAGACGTCGTCAGACGCGGGGCGGGGGCGTCAGCGAGGACCAGGGCTTGACGCTCTTCCTCGGCATCCCCGATGTTGCGCACGTGTGCTTGGCCATGGAGACCGGCACAATGCGGCGTGCTCGTCGTGACGGGCCCGCGTGGGCCGTCTCCTCCTCCGGTCAGAGGTCCCTTGGGGTCCTTTGGAGTTCCTTGCGGGGTTTGGGGGGCCTGGGCCTCCACAGTGATGCAGGCCAGGCTGTCGGCTTGGACCGTCCGCCGAGGGGTATTCGACCCATTGCGCGTGGTAAGTTGGAAACAAAGAGGCGGTGTAATCTATGTGGCGCTAGTTTTGGGGTACCATCAGGTTGCGCAGCCCATGTGGTGCAATCCGCGCGGCGCACGGGCAGCGCAACGCAATCTAGAGCAACGGGCTGCGACGAGGCGGCGACGTGGCGGCGACGGCGATAACAAGGCGGACCCGACATTGGAGCCCCCACGGGCGGCGACGAGGCGGCGTCGCAGCGGCGACGGCATCCGCGAGGCGGCGGACCCGACGCGCAGGCCCATGCGACGGGCGGCGACGAGGCGGCGACGGGGCGGCGACGGCGACCGCGTAGCCACCAGACCGGCGCGCAGGTCCAGACGAAGGGCGGCGACGAGGCGGCGACGGGGCTGCGAGTGCGACCACATAGCTGCCTTACCCTCGCGCAGGCCCAGTTCCTTGGACCAGACGCACGACACCCGAAGTACAAACGCTGTTTTGGGAATGCGCGCCGACTTTGAATACGAGAAAACAACGCCCCCCGGCGTTAGCGTCATCGAGTTCCCCGCGTGCGATTGGCGAGCATGTGCCAGACCTGGTTTCCGTTCCGGCGCTAGCGTTCCCTACAGTAGTCGTACGGCCATGTAGCGTTCTTTTGTCCCAGACATGCAGTGGTGAAATGCGCGGCCGAAGGGTCGCGACCCCTTCCCCAGGGGTGGTTGTTCGCACCGGATCCGCACTGATGGTCCTGGGGCCACCTGGCCGGACCCGGCGGCCGAATGTAAGCCCCCCCGGTTGACAGCCAAAAACAACATGTCGGAGATTTGGGGCCTGCGTTCCTGAGGTAGCGTTCCTTGGGGCGCGAAGCGCCGCCGAAGGCGGCCCGTGAGCCCTGAGACTTTCCTGGGCCGTTGTTCGCGGGTCTGTTGGCAGCCTTACGGCCCGTCGCGTCCAATATTTGGCATTCTGGGGTGCCCAAAAACACCACCACGGCCTTCGAGTTTAGATTGTTGTCGAGACTTTAGCGTCTCGAAAGTTACGCTTGCACTCTGGAAAGTTTGGGATCCCGCGCCTTGCCGCCCCCTTCTCTGGGCCGCGCGTACATGAGTGACCCTTTTCCAGAGTGATCGTCGGCGCCGGCACCTCGCAGTGGCCCTCGCAGCATGTGGCCAGCGCGCTCGGATCTGCCACCCCCCCCCCCCCGTGTGACGCCCCCACAGCTCAGAGGATGACGATCTACCGATACCGCTAATTGCCCTTCTTTCGTCGCCACGGCTGGATCCGCTTCGATTTCGTGGGCGAGCGCGCCCCAGAGGAGGTTCGCGGAGCGGCCGCAGGGACAGCCGCGCACCAGAGGTCATTCTTTGCTTTGGGGCGCTCCTGCGAGCAGCTGATGCCCCCCCCCCCCTCTCCCCTCCGACTCTCCCACGGCGGCGGCGCCGAATTCCCCCAGCCGCCCTCCGCAGAGGAGAGGTGGTGCCGCCCGAGTGGCTGGCCGTCGACTGGGGGGGGCGAGCCGCCCGCATCAACTGCGGCGCGCGCGCGCCCCCGGCCGCGCCGCGCCCGCGCGCCCACTCGCAGAGGAACTGTTCGCAAATGGCCGGGATCCGCCGAAGGGGGACTTGCGATCCGTTCCATCAAGGCAGACGTTTGTTTTTAGGGCCGGTTGCGAGGAGGCACTTTGCGAGCAGTGGGGGGACAATACGGTAGGCTCGTTTCGTGTCCAGGCGGCTGCGGCCCCCCGGCGCGCGCGGGCGTTCGTGCTTGAACGCCGCCAGAGTTTTAGAATCGGCCAGCACGGGATGATCTGGCGATCAGGAGTCGCCGACTCTTCAAGGTCGAACCGTCCGCGCGGTTTTAGAAACCAAAGCCTGGGCCGCCACGACGCGAAATTGTCGCAGGGGGCGACTGACTCGGTGAAAGGGGGGGGTGTCGACGTAGAGTCGGTGATGCATCGCCTTCAGCGAAGCCGCGCGTTCCTCGGCGGGTCGGGCAATCCGGTTCCTGCCTGCGATGACTGGGCGACTGGGGGTCGATGCGTTTCCTCTTGAGCCTATCCCGCAACTTGACTTTGCCTCTGGCACGGGGCTACTGTGGTGCGTCCCCGCCGCCGTCGTCGTCGTCGTCGTCGTCGTCGTCGTCGTCGTCGTCGTCGTGGTTATCGTCGTCGTCGTCGTCTTCGGCGTCGTCGTCGTCGTCGTCGTCCAACTCCCGATCTGGTGATCCAGGGGCCTGGCTATATTGGACCATAAGTTCGGGAGGGGGGGTCCTGGCTGGGGGTGGGGGTGGGCTTTGCTGTCCTCAGGGATGGAGGATCGACCATCGAGCTCTTCAACTTTCCGTCGGGGGCACTCCCGGGGTTCTCTGGTGGCGCCCTCGTCGCCGGCGGGGTCGGATCCTCTTTTCGTAACCTGGCCAGGACCATCCTCCCCCTCCCCTGGGGAGTTGTGGGGGCTGTCGTCGCGGGTGGGAAGGAGGGGATCCTCCCTGAGCAACATCAGTATGATACCCTTCTTGGACGCCGTGCCTACATTGACTCACCCCCTCCACCTCTCCAGTTTCCTAACCCCAGAGGGGGGATGAGGGAGGAGGAGGAGGAGGAGGAGGACGACGAGGAGGTTCCTCTTGCTCCTCGAGCTGCTGCGATTCCAGATGCTGCCTGTGCGACTAACCCTGCTATTATTGATGTTGTAGCCGCTGTGCCTCGTGCTGCTGCTGCTGCTGCTGCTGCTGCTGCTCCTGCGGCTGCTGATCCTCTTGCTGTTCCTCCGGCTCTCCTGCTGCTCCCGCTCCTGCCGCGGTCTCGGCTACTGCTCCGTCGCCTGTTCATGCTCCTGCTGCCGCTGTTCCTCCTTGGCGCCGCTCTCCGAAGTAGTAACGTCAGTGAGCGTGCTGCTCCGGTTCTTGCGGTTGCAGTTGTGGTTCTGCCGTTCGTGTTGTTGCTCGCCGTCCATCCTCCTATTACTCTCCCCCCCTTTCGCCTGTTCCATCCACCTCGTCCTACCTCGTCCCTCATCGTCTTCCAATCTCTTTCGCGCAGCAGGAGTCAGCATGATGCCTTTTGCCGTTGGCGTTTTCGTATCGCACATCCTCGTCCACCTCGTGATGTTGCTGGTGTGCTGCTGCTTCTACTGATCTAGCTACCTCCCATCCCTCCCCCCCTGTCATTATCAGTCTTCCCTGCCCCTCATCCGCTCCTTCTCCCTCCTCGTGGTTAT
Source organism: Prorocentrum cordatum (assembly GCA_963575745.1). Classification (NCBI taxonomy): domain Eukaryota; class Dinophyceae; order Prorocentrales; family Prorocentraceae; genus Prorocentrum; species Prorocentrum cordatum. The sequence continues at coordinate 297,534 of CAUYUJ010015443.1, forward strand.
CATCCACCGCTTCCCTCGGCATGAATCAAGCCTTTAGTAGTGTGGCACACGGCGGGACGCCAAACAACCGAAACTCAAGTATTGTTAGATGCAGCGCAAGTGCTTGAAACCCAATGAAACACTCTGCTGAGCGCCGCGTGTGATTATCTCAGGACTGAGCCAGGGGTTTCGCGTGTGGGCGGGTTGGGAAGCTTTGAGTTGGGGATGTTCAAAGTGCTAGCGACAACACGGATAAAACAATGTATTGTTTGCATTGCAGCCGATGTTTGCGTCCATCGCTTGGCGCTTTCTATTGCTTGGCGTGTTCTTTGGATTACGCTGTGTCGGGTGCTAGGGTCAGGGATGTGTGGTGGTGTGTTGAAAGTGCCAACGACCACGAGCAGGAATAATGTTTCCTGCGTTGTAGCCTGTGTCTTGTGGAGCATGTGTTTGCGTTGCTTTCGAGTGCTTCGGCTTGAGCGTCGGGTTCCGCGAATGAGGCTGGAGCGGCTTGGCCGAACCTCTCGGTCTGCTGTTGCTGTTTGTGCCGACGGTGGCGGCAGCGCTGGGGGGGCCGGGGCGTGCCGACGATCCTCTTCTCGACCTCCCTCCAGGGGCTCTTTCCCCCCCCCCCCTGGCGGCTGCAGCGAGAGCGGCGGAGAGAGCGACAGGCGATGGCGAGAGCGGCGGCGACGGCGGCGCGCGGCAGTGGCGAGGACGAGAGCGGCGCGAGCGAGGGCCGAGAGCGGCGAGATCGGCGACGAGATGGGCAGCGGCAGCAGGGGCGGCCGCGAGGGCGCGAGCGGCCCGCGGCGGCGGCGAGGGCGGCGCGCGGCAGAGACGAGAGCGGCGGCGGGAGGCCCACAGGGCGCCTCCCCGCACAGCGCACGCGAGCAAGCGCCGCGCAAGCGCTCGCCATGGGGGAAGCGGGTCCTGCGGGAAACGGGTCCTGAGGTTCTTCGCCGTCTGCGGGCTCTCGGTGCCCTCCGCGGGCCGCGGGACCGTCAGAGAATCATTCCCGATGGGAAGCGCTTCTTGGGGGAAGGCCCCCGGGGTCGGGGACCCGTTTCTCACAGGACCCGCTTCCCCCATGCTGCCAGCGCGCGGCGCCGCAGAGCAGGCGTGTGCCTCTTGGCGCCCGACGCCGGCCTGCTGGCCGAGGTGGAGGCCCAGGCGGCCCTGCGGCCTGTATCGGCGCGGCCGGCTCTGGCCGCCCACTGGCCGCCACCATCGCGGGCATGTCGTGTGCTGCAATCGCCGGCCAGCATCTGGCCGCCGCCATCGCCGGCCGTCGCCGTCGCGGTCGTCGCCGCCGCCCGTCGTCGTCACTGCCGGCCGTCGTCGTGCTCGTGGTGCTCGTGGCTGGCGCCGCCCGTCGTCCTAGTCGTCGTCGTCGTCGTCGTCGTCGTCGTCGTCGTCGTCGTCGTCGTCGTCGCCAGGGAGGGGGAGGAGGCGACATAGGGGGGAAGAAGGTCGGGGAGGGGCTGAGCGGGATGGGCGAAGACGAGTGCGATGGCGACGGGGACGCACAAGGAGAGGGCAGCGACGGCGGTGATATCGCCGCCGCCGCCGCCGTCGTCGTCCTTGGCGTCGTTGCGGTGGAGGGCGAGGATGAGGAGAACGACGACGGGAACAGGAGGAACATGAGAACGGCAATGTAAACCAGGCCGATGAGGAAACAGACGGAGACGATGGCGACAGAGACATCTTCGTCGTCGCCGCCGCTGCCATCGTCGGCGTCGTCGTCGCCCTCGTCGCCCTCCTCGTCGCCCTTCTCGTCGGCGTCGCCGTCGTTGTCGTCGATGTCGTCGTCGTCTTCGTCGTCAGCGAAGAGGATGACTGCGAGGAGGAGGAAGAGGAGTTGCAAGCAACTTGCCTTGCACGCGGTCCACGCAGTCTACGCTGTATCTAGGCCTGCGTCTGGGGTATCGCCTCGGCTAGATGAGGCGGCATATGTGGCTGTCTCCGATGCGTTCGTTTAAACATGTACTCGCCGCGCGCTTTTCGTCCCCACGTCAATAGCGATACTGTTCTGAGTCTTGTGCATTGCGCTTGACTTCTTGCCATCCTCTTAGAAGTGAAAGTGTGTTGTCGCGCACCTTAGTGATCTGATGTGCATCTTCTTATGATGTTTGTGACTATGTTTGTCCTCCCTGGTGGGGCGCGCCCCTTTTGGACTGTCCAGGTTTATCCCATGACGGCCCCAGAGGACCATTGGATGGCCCGAGCATGGATTGCCCTAATTACTTAGAGGGCCTTTATCGGGAGCCCAGGGGGGCAACCACGCCTTCAAAGCACATGTTCATGGATTGGCCTTGGAGGGCTCTTGCGGGCCTCTTGGGGGCTTTTGGATTCGCCGCAAACGGTGTTGGCCCTCCCTTGCGGCCGATGTTGTGAGGATATCCGGAGCGATAGTGCTGGTTTGGGAATCTTCCGGCGGAGCCGCCGAATTCGCCAGAAACAGTGTCAGCAGGTATCATTGGGCCCTCCCCCGGGTCTGATTCAGTGAGGATGTGCTGGTTTAGGAATCTTCGGGCGGAGTTGCCGGATTCGCGGGAAAGGTGCAGGAAGTGCCGTTGTTGGCCCTCATTTCTGCCGGCGCCAGGGATCCGGATAACGTGAGTTCTTCAGAAATTCTCCCAAATGAGGAAGAGTGAGGAGAAGTTAAGGATGATGACAAGGACGAGAGCGAGGAGGAATGAGACGATTGGGACGAAGCGTAGGCATAGGATGAGCATCAGGCAGCTGCTTTCGACTAGAACCTAGGCGCGCGCGAAGCGCGCGCGTGGTTCGGGTCTAGGGGCCGCCAGGTCGGAACCCCGACCGCAGATTGAAGACCAGGCCTCCTCGCCTCCTCGCCTACATTTCGGGAGCCCCAAATCGACGCCGAGAGCGCTCAGACAGCCGTCGAGACGATCCATGGCGGCCTCGAGTCGTTCGAAGACGGCCTCGAGACGTTTCAGACGGCTTACTTGGCGCCTCCACCGGCCTAAATTGCTTCCAAGACGCCCCGAGAGTGCTCCAAGAGGCTCTCGCAGACGGCTCCGGGAGGCCCAAATCATCCATGTAATCGCTTCGCTCATTCCGCCGGCCCATATTGTCGCATCTCTGCTGGTAATATTCCGAGTGTTCGCGTGGAGTGCGGAGCCACAGGGAGGTCGTCAAATTTTTGTTGAGGCGTGGCATTCGGCACGCTGTTTGCGGCCTCGGTCGGAGACCTTGTCTGGGACTGCTTGTTCATGCCGAGTTATTTTGCGACGTCCCAGGGTTCGTTGAGATGCCAATGATTTGGGCGTGCTTGTGGCGACCGAGACGGATTAGGATGAGGAAGCGGAGGATGATTAGAAGGAGGAGGCTTGTCGATTGTCGCTTGGGGAACTCATAAGACGAAATTGGGTCGTCGACAAGACGGGTCTCTGGAAGACGTCGTGGGGTGGTTTGGGAGGCCTCTTGGGAGCTCTTTGGGGCTTCTTGGGCTAGTATGTTGGGGCCTCTGGGAGCTTCTTGGGGCCCTGCTGGCGCTCTCGTGAGCGATCTCGCGGGAAAGGCTGGACATGGCAGCTCGGAGTACCGCTCTTGGGGTCTTTGGGAGCCTCTGGAGCCTTCCTGAGGAGCCTTTTGGGCTGTCTTTCAGCGCTCTGGGGCCGTCTTTGGCTCATCTTGGTGGCATGTTGGGCCGTCTTCGGGCGATTTTGAGGGCCTCCTGAGCAGTTCTGAACGTTGTGAAATCCTAAAAGTCGTCTTTCAGAAATGCAAGTTTTCCTAAATCATGAGACGATTTGTGTTTCTTGTGACCCTCTTGAAGAGTCTCTTGAGGCTCTCTCGGGGCTTCTTGGCCTCCTCTAGGGCAGTCTGGAGGCCGTCTCGGGCGTCTTGGAACGATCTTTCGGCGACTCGGGGCCTCTTGGACTGCTCGGGGGGCGTCTGGGGCGCCCTGGGGGACCTTGCGGGGACCTTACGAGGAGTTTGCCGGGAGTCTCCTGGGTTTCGGCCGGCGTACTTTTTTGTTCCAGGGGCCGCCATGCGCGCGCGCGAAGTTGAACTCGTCAACGTTTGGCCGGAGATCTTAGCACGCCCCTGGCCCGTGGGACCGGCGAACTTGTGGGTCCCTTGGGCCCCTTCAGAGGACCTGGGCAGGCCGAGTGCCCGCCCAGAGAGCCTCCGCGCCTCCGGCGTGGGCGCCCGCCCGCCCGCGCCGCGCTCGCGAGGTCGACCCTGCTCGGGACCTGGAGGCGCGGCGCTCCCGCCGGGCAGCGCCGCAGTGGAGGGTTGGGAGTCGGCGGCCAGCCCTGGGGGGGGGGGGAGGTGCGAGTCAGAGGAGGACAAGCGGAAGCTGGAACGTATGCACTACCAGTGGCGGGCTGCTTATCAGTCCCAGGATTTTTTGAGGGTCGGGGACGACGTCGGGGCGGTGTGGTGTATGCTTTTCGTCCCCGTTTCCCCAGGGAGACAACAACAACTGTATACACCAGGAGCCCGTATACACCAGGATCCGCTTTCCTTTTGCAAATTTCAGTGCAGGGCCGGACAAAGCGTCGGTGCATAGAGTTCGTTCCACTAGAAAAGGCACCCGCACCGCTACCGTTCTCTCCTCATTTTCCCCTTTTTAGGCCTCCAGTGGGAGGCCCTCGTGGTCGCACCGCTGGATTCGCCTCGAGGTTCTGGTCAGAAGGAGTCCAGGGAAAGAGAGATCCGGGGAGTAGAGGTATTGGTACCTGTCGGTTTCCCCAGAGAGGGGGCGGGCCTTCTCAGAGGGCTCGGAAGACCCCCCCTCCTTCTGAGCAGCTTCCCCGAAGACGCAAAAACACTTCCCAGAAGGCCGGAGGGCTTCTGAGAAGCCACGCCGCCTTCCGAGAAGGCCTTCTCCTCCTCACTCCCCCCCCTCGCTCGCCGCCGATGGAGGCCAGACGCCAGGAGAGCATTCGAGAAGGGATGCTCCCCTTGGGGGGCAAAGTCTACCTGCTTCTACACGGCCAATGTCTCGGGCCTATGCCAAACGCCGCCCTCGATTGTAGCCACCAGCGTCTGTAGACACACTGGGTATCGCTACGTAAGTATATAGACACACTCGGGATGGATACGTCTAAGACTATAGACAGCGCGGCCTTTGCGGTCGGCGCAGCACAAGGTCGGAGAAAGGGTAGATCCGTCTATGGTCTATGGTATGTTCCTGTTTTAGAGCAGGTGCCGCATGGTTTTCTAACGCTCTATGTACATAACCCCTCGTTCGGTAACAATTCATGTTGGCCTTGTATACCCTCGCAGGTCCATCTTTAGAGTAGACTGGCGTTGACTAGCGCCTGGTGGTCGATGATATGTGCCGATTTAGCGGTGATCAGCGTCGATTTATCGTGGATGTAGTGCCGACTTGCGTCGATCAGCGTCGATTCGCAAGAGGCAGCAAGATGGTATTGAAGGCTCCCGTGACTTGCTACCGAAGGTTTGGAGACCACACGCTTGGAGAGCTCTAGAAGGTACGCTCCCCAGATGCCCTGGCGACGTGAAACAAAAATGCGACGGTTGAGTTTGGGCTATTTTCGGCCCCCATTGGGCCCTCGCCAGGCCAGGAGGCAGTCGAAAACAACTCGGGACGGTCCTTGGGAAGGGGTCCAGGCATCTGCGGGTCTTCTGAGGGGCGACGCCGGGGGTCTGGGGATGCCAGATGCTGGGAGAAATTTAGAAGGTGCGCTCAGCAGGTGAATCTATGTTTTTAGAACGTTCGTTGGGCTCACAAGCGATAGTATGGCCTGCGAGTTGGCGCGAACGGTTACCCCTCGATCGCGCGGCGGAGTGGCGTCACCGAAATTGGAAAAGGCCGCTTGGAATGGCGAATTCCCCCCGCCCAAACTTTGAGCCGGGTGAACGCACCAATTCGCCCCCCCAAAGATGCAGCAGGGGGGTGGCATCGCTACGGCAGGTTGTTTCAGGTGGCAACTTCAGAGAGGTTGGATTTAGCCTCGGCCATGGCACATCCTTCCCGGCCTAGTCCGGCCTGATCCCGTATAATTTTCCTTACTATCCCGCTGAATCTGGCTGAATGTGGCTTGACACTTCGTTTACCTTAGTTTAATTGTTGGTTGAACCTGGATGCATGGGCCCCTATAGTCTGGCTTAATACTCCATAACCTTTCTGTCGGAGACCTCAGAGGGGTCGCCCCCTAAGGTAGATTCGCGCCGCGTTGACGCGGCGGCGGCCCCATCGTGGGCGCTCAAGGTTGAACTCCTCCTAGGTTGAACGATCCACGCGGTGTCAGAGACCAGCGCAGATCGACGCCATCGCCACGCGAACTTGCCGTGCATTTGCGATCCCTCTTCGAGGATCGAGTTTTCTGTTGGTCGTTCTTGTTCTCTCCTGGCCTCCGGAAGCATCCGGGGACTGTCTGTGGCATCTCTGAGGCCTTTACAACGATTGAGTATCCCTAAGAGTGTCATCGCCTTGGGTCTGCCACTCATAGAGTTTTGGAGTGACCCAGACCCCCGATGTCATGATTTGTTTTACAGTGTCGACTCCCTCAGGTCTCGACCCATTCTCCGGGACTATTTTTTCACCCTGATTCGTTTTTTGACGGTCGGCCCATGGAGATGCAGAACGCAGTTACAAAAACGTCTGTCTTGATTTGTTTAACGTCGCGAGGGGGGTTGGGGAGCTCGAGGCCGGCAAGGCTTCTGGAGGTAGCCCCTGGAAGTCCAGCAACACCATAGGTTAGGATGTCTTTCTTGGGATGTTAAATTCAGCATCGGCGCTGGTATATCCGTAGTCGACAACCAGCCTAATCGGGCCTAGTCCCAGCTAGTCCCGCTGAACTCCGCTTATCGGGGGCTAATCTGGCTTGATCGTGCTCAGTCACAGGCTCAATCCGGCCTCCTTCGTCGGGCTTGATAGGTTTTTGTCGTTGTGACGAAGATCTCCCAGGAGTTGCTTCATAACAGACGGAGGGACGGATCACCACAGGTCGCCTCCGCTGAGCGGGCCGGCCTTGGAGCAGGGTCAGGGGGCGCACCATTGCGCCCTCCCATCGGCCCACGGCTGCCTGCCTGTAGTTCCCCCGCTGCCCTCCTCTCAGATCTGGCCGTCGGACAACATGCGTCGGCGGATTTGTTGAGGGAAGCAGCGTGCTCCGCGTGTGGAGGCCGTGCCCTGGCCCCGGGGACCATCACCAGAACGACTCGGGAGGAAACGCGTGCCCCGGGGAGGAGGTCGAGATCCCTTGGGGCCTACCCACGTCGCGGAGCCAATGGGGGCCGTCGGAGGCAGAGGGGCCGAGCGGTGGGCTCCCAAGGGAGCCCCGCCGGGGGGTACGGCGAGACGTTCGCTGGGAGCTCAGAGCCGGTTCCCCGAAGCTCAGGAGGGGAAGGGGTACCCATGAGCTCTGCCCTTCGCCCGCTTTCCCCTTTTTGGGCCTCCTGGGAGGCCTTCGTCGCCACCGCTGGATTCGCCTCGAAATTCTGGTCAGAGCGCACCCCGGGAGAGGTCCGGGGAGTAGCGGTATCGGTGCCTTTGGGTTTCGCCAGAAGCGAGCCCCCTTCGTGCCCCCTCACCAGGCCCCCGACTCTGTATCGATCAACAGGCCCCTGTCCCCATCCCCATCCCCGTCCAGATCCCGACCAGGAACATACCCCCCTCGAAGCACGACGGGAACTGCCTGTTTCCCCTATCCAGGGGGCCCAGGCCACGCCCATGGGGATAGGGGTCGGTTAAAACGATGCTCACCGACGTCATTTCCAGTGCTCACCGACGTCATTTCCAGAGGTCTCGACCCCCAGAGGTCAGGAAATGGGTCGACCCCCAGATGTCTCGACCCATTTCCTGGGACGCGCTTTTCATGCCGTCGTGATTCTATCACGACGCGACGGGGTCTGAGTCGTTCTCTGCGTCCTGGGACGCGGCGCAGTCGTGACGACGAGAGGATGGGGCCTGCAGTAGCAAATCATGGGAGCCTTGTATGCCTTCGTGTTTCTGTCTTGAGAGGTCACTCCCGTCGATTAGCGTGTGAGAATCGATGAGATAGCGCCGATTTAGCGTCGACTGGCGTCGATCAGCGTGGATGTAGTGTCGACTAGCCTCGATTTGCGTCGTTTCGCGTCGATTCGCAAGAGGCAGCAAGATGCAACATGGTATTGGAGGCTCCCATGCGTTGCCACCGAGGCGGGCAGGCGGTCCCCTCGCCGAAGGGACCGCGCACGTGGTTCCGCCGGCGCCGCGAGGGCGACCCCACCTCCGCCTGGCATCGCTCGGACGCGTGTGCTGCTTCTGGACGAGGACCGTCGTGGAGCATCTTGGATCATCTTATGGAAAAGTAGTCGGAGGAAACGCAAGACTCAAGCTCGCCGGAACTTGGGTTTGCGGGCGCTTTTTGACGAGCCCGTCCTGGATTTTGAAGGTCCAGTTGCGGTGGGATGCTTGCAGCGGGAGGCCGCGTCAAACTTCAGACGGGGTCGCGACATTTCCCAGGCGGCCCGTCAGGCCAGCCCGAGTCCCCCGCACCCGGGTCCAGCGTCTCCCCGGAACAAGCGCACGAAGCCGGAAACAGTGCCGGGAATGGGCGTCCGAACGACGGTCGGGAGCCTGGAGACGGGGGTCAATGCAAACGGGGGTCAGCCAGGGCGCCAGATCCTGCAGGATCCTGCGAAGACCCCCTCTGGCTGACCCGGGTTAGCGAGCCGCTCATGGCCGCGAGGCGGCCGCGCCTATTGGCTGACCCGGGTCTGCGAAGACCTGCGTTGCAGTTTTTCTGTCCTGCATTGCAGTTTTTGGGTTCCTGCTGACCCGGGTCTGGATTGACCCGGGTCAGAAGATCCCCGAGACGGCGAGCCCCAGCGGCCTCGCCGCGGCGGGGCGGCCTCGCCGCCGAGGGGCGCCGCGCGCGCCCAGGTCCAGGGCACCCTGGTCGAGGACGTCTTCGGGGGCCGGTGGTACAAGTCCTGGACGCCCGAGGCACCGCCCCCCGTCGCCGCACCCCGAGTAGTCGAAGGCCAGACTGTCAGATTGGATTGGGCCCCAGGGGCCAGTCTGGCCTGGCCAAGCTGGACGATTTGGGGTGATTCGCCAGACTGGATTCGCGCCGGCTCCCTCGCCAGATTGCCCCCGTTTGCCAGATTGGGCCTGCCAGATTGGCACCAGATTGGCTTCGACTACCCAGTGAGGGGGCGGGCGGCCCATGGGCCCATGCCCAGACCCCTGCGCGTCGGAGGAACAGCACGGCGGGAGTTGTTTCCTTGGTTCTCGGGAAGGGGATCGGCTACAGGGTTGGTCCCCCCCCAGAATTGATCTGGTCGTCGGATCTGCAAAACACACGTAACATGTTACGCAGATTTGCGGATTATCCGACGTATAAACAAAAAACAATATGGGGGGGGCAAGTCGATGCTGTAGTCGATCCTCTACTCTACGCTTCGATAGGTTAGCCAGCGCGTGGACCACCGAACAGTATTGCATTTGGTCACATCGCTTGTGCATTCGCTCTCTCCCCTCCCGCTGCCTCTTCCCCTCAAGCCTTTCTGCCGTGAAGGTTTCATGGCCGCGTGGGTGCACGCAGCCGGCGGCTGGGTTCTCGGGGCGCTCTCCGAGCGCTGGACCGGGGCTGGCCGCGGCGGGGTCGCCGAGGTCTCCTGCCGCTGCGTGTTCGAGGGCTCGGACACCACCGACGGCCTCGTGGCCATCCTCCGGGAGCAGCTGGCGCGCTGCGGCCCGGAGCACCTGCAGGGGGCCGCGTGCCAGCCCTGCCCGCCGTGCCCGCTTCCGCTGGGGCACTACACGGGGCTCGACCTCTGCGGCGCCGCCGTGGTGGGCGTGGCCCTTGGCGCTGGGCTGGCGACAGCGGCCTGGCTGGCGGCTGGAGCGCCGGTTCGGCCGGCCGCGAGAGCGCGGGCCCTCGCCGTCGAGGACGACGCCGGCGGCACGCACGTCGCGACTCCGTCGGCTCTCGGGCGAGGCCGACGGGCTCCAGGCACCCGCAGTGACTAGGGGCCGCCATGGCCCGAGCGCTGGACACGCCGTTCAGCCAGTGCCTCGTCAGGTACGAGGACGACGCCAACTTTCAGTGGCACCACCGAGTCCTGCTGGTGAAGGGGGACGCCCAGAAGTGGATTTGGCTCACGCCGGACGGGGAGGTGGCCTTCGTGGACCTGGCCACCTTTCGGGTGCTGGCCCTTCGGAGGTCGGGACCGTTCCCGGCCCGGCATGCTGGGAACATCTACGCTTTCGACGACGTGGCGGCGGAGGATATGCAGGGCTACCTCGAGGAGGCCAGGGCCCTCGGCACGATCCTCGGCTTCGACCTCGCGGGCGTGGTGGGCCTCCCGGGCGACAAGTGGTACGTCAGCGACCCCACCTCGTCGCACTTCGGCGAGGAGGTGCCGCCCCAGGTGCTCGCCAACGAGGAGGTCCTGGTGCGGCGCGGCGACGTCGGGCTCGTGCGGCTCGACGACGTCTGGATCCACGCGATCAAGGTGGGCGAGGGTCAGAACTTCGACACCTACCTCGCGAGAGCTCGTGGCGGCGCTGGCCGGGACCCACGCGTCGTCGGCGACGAGAGGGACCAGGACGGTGGCAGGTACATCGACTTCCGCGACTCGGTCCGCCGCATGAAGGAGACGACGATCCCGGGCTGGCCTCTGCAGGGCCGCAGGGCCACGAGGGAGGCCGTGCTCTCCCTTCGCGACGGAGGGCAGGGCAACTGGGAAGAGCACCACACCACCTGGCTCCGACGCAGTGGGGTGGCCGAGCGTGGCAACGTGGCCCGCGAGCACCACATGATCTGCGCGTCGCTTCGGATGATGCAGCAGTTCGACCAGCTGGACCTGTTCAACATCGCGGGCGCCGAGTACCTCGTCAGGCGGCTCAAGCAGCTGGAGTCGGCCACCCGCAAGAACCCTCGGGCTCCCGACTTCGAGGGGCTCGACCTCATCCTCGACACGGGCGTCGACGACACGGGTGGCATGGTGCTGCCAGAGTTCGATGGATGGGTTGGCGATCAGGCGCGGGCCCGCGCCCAGACTATGAAGGCGAATCGGCAGTGGCAGGAGGAGAGGACGGCCGCGCAGCCCAAGGCGCCCCCGAAGGGGCCCAGAGGCGGCGGGGCCGACGCTGGCAAGTAGCAGGGGGCCGGCCGGCCCCCTCCTGGGGCTGGGCGTCCTGCGGCGCCCCGCCCTGCCTGGCTGCCGCCGCGGGTTCCTCCGCCGCGGACGCCTCCACGCCCTCCTCATGGCATCGGGATCTCGCTCCTCGCACGGGGACCCGCTGCCGCTTTCGGTCCCGGGGCCTGGCCCGCCGGTCGACCTCAGCGGGGCGCCGCGGTACCTGCGCCAGCGGGTGCTTCAGCAACGCTCTCGTGAACACCGTGTTCGAGAGGCAGTTCACTCGATCAACTGTCTCGCCGCCTGCGCGGTGCGCCATCGTGGCCGCGGGCCAGGTGGCGCTGCCGATTCAGGGACTTCGGGTTCGGCGACCTCGTCCTCGTGCGGCCGGCAGCTCGGCCGCTGCGTGGCGGAGTACGGCCCTCGCCCGGCAGACCTTCGCCCTCGCGGAGCCCTTCAGGAGCTCCTCAAGTCCGACTCGCTCTACGGTGGCGCGCCGTCCAAGGTGGTCCCGTACGAGGAGTCCAAGCTCAAGTTCTGGCAGTCCTCGGCCACGCCTCGAGACGTGGAGGAGGTCTGCCCCAAGTTCGTCGTCGACGCCTTCCGCGACCCCGACGCCTACATCCGCAAGCCGGACCGCGTGGTGGAGCAAGACCTCGAGCTCCTGCCGCCGGTCAAGCCGCACTGGGACGTGCGGCTCGCCAGCGACGCCCGCCTTCGCCGGGACTTCCTCCTCAGGCTCGCGGAGCGCGGGCTGGTGGGCTTCCGGCGGCGGATCAGGTCACGCGTGGGGTGCTTCTTCGTCGAGAAGAAGGGCGGCTGGATCCGCCTGGTCGTCGACGCTCGCGACACCAACCGCACCCACTGGGCGCCCCCGCACGCCGCCCTCGGGACCCCGGCCGCCCTCAGCGAGCAGGACTGGTCCGATGCTGCGCTCTCGGACGCCGGTCGAGATAGTGCCGACGGCTCGCCTGCCCAGATCTTCGGGTCGCCCCTCGACCTCCAGGACTCGTTCTACCAGTTCTTCTCGGAGCGCGTCGCGGAGGATTTCGGGATGGATTTTCCAGAGCGGGCGTCCTACTACCAGGTCTCCCACATCTGGACGCCCGACGGCCTGTCCCCTGTCGACCCCGACGAGCTCGTCTTCCCGGTCTTCCGCGGGGTGCCGATGGGGTGGTCCTGGGCACTCTGGGCCGTGCACTCGTCCGTCACGTCCTGGGCCTCGGACACGCTGCCGGGTGGTGCCCGCCGCCTGCTGCTTGACAAGCAGCCGGCTCCCGTCGCGGCGCCCTTCCGCCCCACCGGGTCGGTCTACGTGGACAACGTCTCGTTCCTGGGCCTCTCGAGCGACGACGTCGGGCACGCGCTGCAGGCCGCGAAGGACAAGCTCGACTCGCTCGGCATCGCGTACCACGAGGTCGAGGGTCCGGCCACGCACTTCACCACCGTCGGCGTCGAGTACGACGGGAAGCGGAGGCGGCTGCGGCATTCAGATCACCGAGCCTGGCGCCTCTATTTGGCCTGTCAGGAGCTCGAGCGCCCTGGGGTTCCACGCGCGGCTTGGCAGATCCGCGTGTTCCTCGGGCACTGTGTGCAGCACTGCCTGCTGTTGCGGCCGGCCCTCTCGATCTTCCGCCTGCTCTACCGCTTCGTGGACGCGCAGGGTCAGGGGCCTCCAGTCGCGCTGTCTGCTGGGGCCCGCCGGGAGATCCAGCTCTTCAGGGGGCTCATCTTCCAGGCCGTCGTCTTCCTGGACCGGCCGATGTCCTCCCTGGTCTTGTGCTCCGACTCGTCCGAGGCTGGCTACGCCCTCCATCGCCGACGTGCTGACGTTCGACTCCTTCGGCAGCTGGCTGCTACCCGGGAGAGGTGGAGGTTCGTCCCCAACGAGAAGCGCCCCGACGCGGCGCTCGACGACACCTTCTCCCCAGGCTGGGCGCCTGGTGCTGGTGGAGTGCTGGGCGAGCCGCCGGGCGCTACAGGCGTGGCCGTCTGGGCCCCCCCGCCGACGCGCTCGAGGGAGGGCGCCCGGGGCGTGCTCAAAGGCCGGCTCAGACCCACTGTGCGGCCTGCAGGCGTCTCCGTGCCCGACAGCCTCGTCGATCCCAGGGACTGGTCTCTCATCGTCGAGGGCGCCTGGCGCCGCAGCGCCCCCATCCACCTGCTGGAGGGCCGCATCGCCCTGGGCGGCTTGCGACACGCCGCCCGGCAGGTCGACTGCCACGGCTCCCGGGTGCTCAGCCTGGGCGACAACATGTCGGAGCTCCTCTCCGTCGAGAAGGGGCGAGCCGTGGACCACGGCCTCGCCTGTCTGTGCCGGCGGGCCGCCGCCTACCAGATCGCCTGCGGGATCTCTTGGCGGCGGCGGCACCTCGACACGGACCGCAACCTCAGTGACGCGGGCTCGAGGAAGGCGCTCCAGGGCGTCTACCGCCCAGGACAGCGGCGGGTTGGCGGCAGGTCGGCGTGGCCCGCCCCGCCCGCTGGGTGCCCGCAGTCGGCGCCCCCGGCGCCGGCCCCGCCGGCGCCCTCGGCGACCGCCAGCTGGCCAGTCGCCGAGGAGGCTTGCGAGCCTCCCCCCGCGGCGCGGCTGCGCGGCGGCCGACTGCAGACCCGCCCGCCGCGGCCGCCGCCGCGGGCATCTGGGGCCGCTGGCCGCTGCGGGCCGCGGCTCGCCCCCCGGCCACAAGAGGGGCCCGCAGCCGGCGCCCCTGGCCACCCTGCACGCGAGGCGACGATCGACGAGGCCGAGGGGGCCCGCGACCCGTCGCCGCCTGCGGCCTGCCCACGCGGCCGCCGCCCACGACCGCGGCCGGCGCCCCCGCCGCGGCCTGCTGGGGCCCTCGGACGAGTCGGACGGCGACTCGGGCCGGGGCCTCGGCTCCTCTCTTCCGAGCGGGCCCCGCCACGTCTGGGCCGCTCCGGGCCGCGCACGCGCGTCGGGAGCGCGCCGCGCGGGCCGCCTGCCTTCGGGGGCCTTCGCTTGCATGCCCGGCCTGGCCGAAAATGGACGACAGGGCTTCCCGGGCTGCCGCCCCCTCCGCCCCTGCCGTTCGTCGCGGTCGAGCCGGTTCGTGTTCCTGTACCTCGGCTTCGTGGACGTCGGGCGGCTCTCGAGATCTTCTCGGGGGGGGCTCGCTGGACGGGGGCTCTCGCGCAGCTCGGTCTGGCGGTCGCGGCTCCGATCGACATCAAGTTCGGTGGCTGGGGCGACCTGCTTCGGCCCGGCATCGAGTCCGTCGTTCGCCAGTGGATTGTCTCTCGCAAGGTCTGTTTCGTGCACTTCGGGACTCCGTGCACTCCGTGGTCAGTTGCTCGTCGTGGGGCCAATGATACGTCTGCTATACGTGCCGGTCGGCGGTGTGCTCATGTCACTCTTCGTCTACTTCGTTTGTGCGTTCAGTTCGGCGTCAGGTGGTCCCTCGAGAACCCCCGAGGTTCCCGGCTCTTCTCTTGGGAGCCTCTCCAGAAGTTCCTGTCCGAGCATAGCAAGGTCTCCGTGGTGTATGACTGCTGTCGGTTTGGAGCCCCGTACCAGAAGCCCACCAGGATTGAGTCTGACCTCCCCGAGCTCGGTACCCTTGAAAGGCGTTGTCTTGGAGGTCATGCCCACGAGCATCTTCAGGGGAAGGTCAAGGTCCCTGATCGCCAGGGTCGGCTCAAGCAGTTCTGGCGCACGACCCTGGCCGGCGCCTACCCTCCTGGTGCCTGCCACAGCGCCGCTCGGGCCCTGGCGCGCGCGGCGCCCGCGGCAGCTTGGCGACAAGATGGGGATCCACTGCTGCCCGGTCACTGGGAGACTCAGCTCCGCCGTGCAGCCAAGATGGACGACTTCCAGCCGTCCCTCGAGTGCCCCAGCTGCCCGCGGAAGTGGGTCGCCCTCTGGCTCCCCGACGCCGAGGGCTGGGGCCGCTTCGTCGGCCTCCCGCGGCCGCGGGCAAGGCCGAAGCCTCGGCAGAGGCCGGGCGTCGGCTGCCCGGGCCCGCCAGGTGCCTGCTGACTCCTCGCCGGGCTTCCTGCGGCGCTCGCAGGTGCGGCCGGCCACTCAGGCCCGCTACCTCGCCAGCGTCGTCATGTTCGCCACGGCCATGGGCGTTGTCGCCGACCGCTGGGTAAGCAAAGATCTTCCCCTGGTGGACACGCTCCTCGAGGAGTACTTCGACAGCTCTACGTCGACGCCGGCAGCAAGAGCACGGCCCGCTACACCTTGGCCGCCCTGGCCTACCGCTTCAGCGTGTCGCTTCGTGCCCCGGACGTCTTCCCAAAGGCGAAGGGCGCCCTCTCCGGCTGGGGCAAGCTCGAGCCGGACGTCACCTCGGAGCCGCTCTGCTGGGCGGCAGCGTGCTTGATGGCCCTGTACCTGGCTGGTCTCAACACAGAGATTGCCCTGCAGGCCGCCCGCGGCCTGGTCGTACAGTTCGACGCGTACCTGCGTCCAGGCGAGCTGCTGGACCTTCGCGTGCCTTGCTGCATCCTGCCGCAGCCAAGTGCCGGCTCAGGCTACAACAAGATGGGGCTCGTCGTCGGTGCCTCCGCGCTCGTCATGGGCGACGACGTGCACACTCGCGTCACCAAGACTGGCCTCCAGGACGACACCGTGCTCATCGATGGCCAGTCGCGTACTGGCGTGGCCGGCGCCCTCATGGCCCTCGTCAAGAGCGCCAACCGTGCCCGGCAGGGGCGCCTCATGTTCCTCCACTCCTACGCGTCGTACAACCGCTTGCTCAAGAAGGCTGCCGTCGCTGTCGGCCTCCCGACCAAGGTGACTGCGCACCTCCCCCGGCACGGCGGTCCGTCGGAGGACTACCTGAGAGGCGCCCGCTCGCTGGCCGACATTCAGACGCGCGGCAGGTGGGCGAGCTTCCGTTCGGTCCAGCGCTATCAAAAGAGCGGCCGTGCACTTGCTTCTTTCAGCCGCCTCTCGGCCGCAGTAAAAGTGGAGGCCATGCAGTTATCATTCCTCGCCTGAATTGCCTCCCAGCGTTCAGCCTTCTGCAAAGTTCCTTCGGCATGCCAATGGAGTTGGTATGGGATAATACTCCAGCGTTCGATATGGGTTTGATTTCAGGTCTGGCCAGACTGTCAGATTTCTTGAGCTCCTCGGCCGTGTGGGCCAGCGGGCTCTCGTTGTTTCAGCTCTGCCGTCAGCCGCCATCGCAAGTGTACTCAGGTGTGGGCCTGAGCTCTCGGCGTTGCAAAAAGAAATGAAAGTCCTCGTCACGCCTGCTGTCTTTTTCCGTTAGGCTGACGCCGTTCCGAGTCTCTTGGGACCCACGCCCTGGGAGGGGTGTCCGTTCAGATTGCATTGCATTTGGTCACATCGCTTGTGCATTCGCTCTCTCCCCTCCCGCTGCCTCTTCCCCTCAAGCCTTTCTGCCGTCCCGCCCTTCCCACCCTGGGAAACGCTGGAGTGGAAGGCAAAGTAGCTTGGACTTCTGCGAATTCGGGTTTGATTTCAGGTCTGGCCAGACTGTCAGATTTCTTGAGCTCCTCGGCCGTGTGGGCCAGCGGGCTCTCGTTGTTATTTACACGTGTACAAGATTTGTGTTGTGAGTTATGTGTTGCCAGGTGTGCCGTGTAAGCAATGTGGTGTAAGGTATGGTGTGTCAGCTATGTGGCGTGAGGTATTCGATGCGAGTTTCGTTGTGTAACTTCTGTGGTGTAGGCTGTGCGCTATTTGCGGTGAGCTGAGCTAGGCGGTGCAAGGTACGTGATGGGAGCTAGGTGGGGGAAGCTACAGTCGGGGCCCTGAAGAGGGAACCCTTTTTGTTGGGGAGGGGCTCCGTGCTCCTCAGTTGCTTTACAGTGCTCCTTGGGTTTTCCGAAGGTTTTCCATGGAACATCGGAGTCCAACTTATGGGGAAAAGGGGCCTCGTTCCTTATTTATCGTTCCTTAGGCCAACTCCTCGACTGTATGTGGTGCAAGCTGTGTCGTGTGAGCCGTTGGGTGAGCTGCTTCCGTGTGCGCTGTACGCTGCAAGCTCGGTGGTTCAAGCTCGGTGGTGCGAGCTGTGCGGTGCGAGCCGTGCACTTCGAGCGCACGGGGCGCCCGCGGCTCGCCCTCGAGCGGGCGCGGACGCCAACGCGGCGGAGCGCTGGGCATCCCGCCCCGCGCACGGTCCGCCGACGCGGCGCCCGCGAGCGGCCACGGAGGCCAATTTGCCGAGTCTTCGGGCAGCCCACCGAGTGGGCCCTGGAAACGACAGGGCCGTTTTTTTACCGGTTCCGTTTTGCAGTTTTTTCGCCGGCTCCGACGCCGTTTGTTTACCGGTTCCGTCGCCGTTTTTTGACCGGTTCCGGCTCCGGTTCCAATCCTGGAGCCGTTGTTTTGCCGTTTCCGGTCGCCGTTTTTTTGCCGTTTCCATTTTCAAGGGGCATTTTTGGGGAAACGGTGAAAAAACGGCCCTGCCGTTTCCGGGGCCCACAAAGCCCAGCGCACGCGGCGCCCTCGAGCGGGCACGGGCTTCAACGCGGCGAAGACCTGGGACACCCAGGAAGATCCCCTGAGCGCAGGCACTGTGTTGGGGAAGCACGAGTCCATACCATGCGGCGTGAGTTCTGTCGCGGCGCGAGGGGGTCTGAGATTGGTCCTTCTGGGCCCACTCCCGTGGGCCCTCCCTCCCCCTCCCCCCCCCCCCCGTTGGCGACCCTGCACGGGCATGGGCTAATACGCCGAGGCCGCGGCGTGGTTAGCGCTCCGCATTGGTGCGTTTTGCGTTTCCCTGCAAGGGAGGAAAAACCACCTGGACTGGACAATTGGCATTTACTAAACGGCCTTGGGCGTTTACTAAACAGCCCTGCCCTGTTTGAGATCTTCTATGGGCGCGTTTGCTAAACGACTTTTCGTGTCGGGGCGGTTATTATGGGGGGGATGTTTTGCCCCCTAGTCTTGATGTTCGTTTCACTTCTTTCTCTTCCTGGACCTGGGTTTTCGGACCCCGGCCGATTTCTGATTCCTGATCCCCCCCCCTATGGCTCTCTTTCCGCCTCCCCTCCGCGAGGCGCGCGGGGACCCCGTGGAGAAGCGGCGACGCCGAAAGCCCAGGACCTTACATAGTTGCCTCGATACGCCCGTTTTGAAACGCAACACGTCCCGTGTTCAAGACGTCCGTGTCAATACGTTGCGTGTTGGCTCCAAGTATTGGCCCACGTTTTGGCGAACGTATCGCGTCGGACCTACGTTTTCAGTCCACGTGTTGAGCTCCGCATCGATACGCTACGTGTCGCGTGCTGCGCATCGGGGCAGCGAAGCCCAGGACTCATCCCGGCGGGGAGGGATGGCCAGCGGGTGTTTCGTGCAGCCCCCGCAGGATCACCGACCCGTCCGTCCTTCCTCCGCCTCTCTCTGCCTCGCTTGTCCGCGGCTCTCCGCTCCGTGGCGTGCATGCTACCGCGCTGATTAGGTTCGTGCGCTTGTAAGTCAAGGGAGAAAAAACACCTGGACCGGACAATTGGCGTTTACTAAACGGCCCTGGGCGTTTATTAAACAGCCCTGCCCTGTTTGATTCTTTCAATGGGCGTGTTTGCTAAACGGCCTCGCTGGTCGGGGGTGGATGTTTTGCCCCTATTAAGGTTGGGCGAGGGTGCCGTTGGGCCTACTGCTGGGGGGCGAGGGGGTGGGGAGCTCGAGGAGGAAGGAACGTCAGATACATGTTTTTGCTGGAGGTCCGCAAGGATGTCTTGGATCGGCGCTGGGCCCCCGAGGGGTGCGCCAATCTGCCTGGGCGGCGGTGCTCGTCTTCCCAGATCATTGGATACCCGTTTTTTTCCGGTCGCAATCGGTAGCGACCGACTCAATAATCGGTTGCGACCAGTCGGCCTTGACCGATTTTGAAGCGGACCAGGCGCGACCGATACCAGATTTGAAAACAGAATCGTCAGCGACCGATCCCGTCGGTCAGGACTGGAAAGTTGCAGTATCCCATGATCAGCGGGCGGCGACGACGACCCAACTCTCCGACTATGTTGTTTCACTCTGAGATCGTCTTCTCGATTTCGGCCTCCGTGGAGTCTGGGCCCCGGGGCCACCAGACGGGAGTGCACCAACGACTGCCCCCCAGGAAAGTGCGCTCTCGTGGACCGCGACAGAAGAAAGCTGGCATCCATGTGGTCTTGGCCGGGTGAGGCGCAGTCTCAGCTGGCGCGCCCGCGCGCGGCGGCAGCTCGCGGCCCGCCCTCCCCCCGCGCGCCCGCCCGGGCGCGCAGAGGAGGACGCGCTGACCCGGGCGCTGGCCAGGCGCGGGGCGTGCTGGAGCCGACCGGCCGCGATCCCCACCGCGAGGGAGGTGGTGAGAATCGGAGGAGGGGGACGAGGAGGGGGAGGAGTCGAGGAGGAGGAGGGGGAGGAGGAGGAGGAGGAGGAGGAGGAGGAGGAGGAGGAGGAGGAGGAGGAGGATGAGGAGGGGGAGGAGGAGGAGGAGGAGGAGGAGGAGGAGTAGGGGGGAGGAGGAGGAGGAGGAGGAGGGGGGGGGGGGATAGCACGTTCCACGTTCCACGCCGATGCGAGCGCTCGTCCGTTCGGGCGCTGGCCGCGAGCACCGAGAGGCAAGCCTCTCAACAGAAAGGAAAAGGCGGGTGCTCAGTGCAGCACCGCCCGCAAGGAAGAAACGAGCCCCAGATAGGGGCTCGTTGTACCATCCAGCCAGAGGCAGAGTAGAACCCTCCGCGCCGTGCGCGGGGCCGGGGAGCAACTGTGCGAGGGTCACTAACGGCGCACCGCCGGGCAGTCCCCACTCGCACCGCGCCCCCCGCTGGGTAGACAAGACAAACCCACGAACCCCAGATAGGGGCAAGCAAGCTGTGGGCTAACCACCAGGGTCAGCCCACCCTTGCTCGCCCCTATCGGGGCTCGCGCCCTGCACAGACACGGTCCAGGAACCACCGCTGGTCCTTGGACATGCGTCCCGCACAGGTCTTGAGCAGGGCGCGCCAGCTCGGCGCCTCAATCAGCGCGTGGGCCCCACAACGTTGACAGATCAGGTAGCGGCCAACAGCCGCAACCTGGTGCTGCAAGAAGTGGAAGACCGACGGCGGGGCGACAGCTTCACCCTGCTCTCCCTCGAAGCCGAGGGCCTGCCACGCTCGACGCACCGCCTCGCCTCGCGCCCTAGGGAGGACGCCCCCGAGGCGGTGGTGACGGACAGCAGCTAAAAACAAGTGCAGGTCAGTCGGCCTGCAGACCGCGCTAGGCTGCTCAAGCCTGGCTCGGCCTCCTGCCGACTTCGCGATACTGTGGCACCATGTGCACCGCACACCTCCCGACGGAATCGTTTCGAGGTCGTGGGCCATCAGGGCCAAAGGAGGGGCCGTGGAGTTTCTCGGCCTGGCAGGCGGCCTCGGTTCGGGGACCGAAGACGCGGCCACGAATTGGGCCGCCCGCGAAATAAAATCAAGATTCAGCTTGGCCTCGCTGAGGCCGACTCTGACTGCTTCGACTGCACTCTCGGCCGCTCGGATCTGAGCCGCACCCATCTTCGCGAAAAAGTCTGCCCACCCGTTCCCAAGGAGATCGGACTCACGCGAAACACCAGCCTCAGCAAACGACCACTCGCCCTCCAAAATCTCGTCCAGATCTCCATGGGCGGGGGTCCAACGGAAGGAAGGTCGTTCCTTCGATCCTACGATTTTAAAAATTTTCCTCCAGATTGACGCGTGCTTGAACGCTCCCGTCGCCAGGGCTGGATCCCAGCTGTTGCCCTCGATCACTGCCGAGCGGTGGTCCGAGACCAGCTCAGCTCCAGGGGGGACCACCTTCAAAGCTTCCAAGAGGGCTTGCCGTTCGGCTCGTGGCACCGTCTGGCACCGTCCCGCGAGGCCTCCATACAGGGCCCTGATCGGCCAACCTCGGGCCGACATCTCGACCACGGCCCAGCCGCAGCGGGCCATCTCGGGGACTCCGTTGGCGTGGCCCGAGCCGTCGGTGTAAACACGTTTTCCCCAAGGAAGGTGGGTGGCCCCCCAGGAAAAAACAGGCAGCACGCTCGGGACCGGCTCCAAAAACACAGGCTGAAACGGCAAACCGTAAACCAACTCAACCGAATCAAAGTCGGGGGGGATTCCTCGCGCCGAGTCCTTGAGCAGCTGCCGTCGCTTGAAACTTTCCTCTGGCAATGCGGGCCCTGCCTCTGGGGCGTCACCCTGGCGCCAGAGCTCTTCACATTCATACCAGTGATGGCCGAACGTGCCTATCTGCTGCTTGCAAAACTGACAGAGGTTCGAATCAGCTAGACCATGACTAAACTTCCGAGCTGGCGGCCAGAGCCCCCCTGCTAGCAAGGCCTTCAAGGTCGCGCGCCTCTTAGGTTCCCTCACGGAGTTGACCGCGACCCGCAGCGCACGACCCCAAACAATCTCCTCGCCAGAAGCTTCGGGGATGGCCGACACCAGCTGAATCATCTGTGCCCTATTGATACCCTCAATGAGCTGGCGTTTTAAATCCCAAGGCGAAACGTGGCAAAGCGACAAAACATCTCCCTGGTCGGTCCGAATATGGGTCGGTCCCACTAGGGCCCATCCCACACGCAAAAGGCTCAAAAAGACGGCTCCCACGGGCCCTCGAACGTCCCTCCAGAGCGGTCTGTTGGCTAGCCGTGAGGCCGCCGCATTCCACGCATGCCAAAGATCTACATCACTAGCACGACGGTCCCAGACCCAACAGCAGTAACGAAAAACAAGAGGCACAGTGGCATCGACTAGTGGGTCATAGTTCTCGTCACGGTGCGTACTGAGAAACGCCGTGACGTGCATGCGGCCTCTAGCTCCTGCAAGCTCGGCCGCCACTGCACGCAGGCTTCTGAGAACCTGATCCGAGACCCCAGAGACCGCCGCACCGTGGGCCCCACAGGGCATGAGCCCAGTCCGCCAGAGCATGGCCACCTTAGGCCCCGCGGCTTTTTTCAGGACCCGAAGTTTGGCCCTACGCCCCTGGAGCTTGGCGACTCTGGCTTTTTCCACTTTGCGAATTACACGCCTACCGTACAAATCATGGCCCAAGTTGCGAAGATGCGCCTTGCTGTGAAACCCTATCATGCGAGCCGACAAACGAACCTCTTTTTCTGCCGCTGTCGTGCTCGCGAGGAACCCAGACTTGTTTGGCTGAAGAAGGAGACCAATCGGGGCTAGGAGGTGGCACAGCTCCCGCGTAGCAGCAAAGACTAACTCTCCTCCTTTGGCGGTCTCACCACACCATTGAAGGGATATATCATCCATGAGGGCCCTCGGCTTAATAGACGGATACCTAGCGACAATCTTTTTGACAGGGTCCAGCAGCACTGCAAGCATGTTGGCACAGGCGTGCGCACAGCCTGCCAAAATGCCTTGAAAAGAAACGTAACTCTCGCTCAAACTCCCGTATGCGTCAATCCTACGGGGTGCCACATAGCTTTGAATCAGCATCCAACCTAATCGAAGGGGGAATCCCACCCTCCGATACACGTCAAAGAGAGCCGAAAGCTTGATCATTTCATAGCACTTGGCCATGTCTAGGAGCACGCTGATCCAGTGCAGGCCCTTTGCTTTGGCAACTTCGGCGGAAAGGTTCAAATCGAAGGCAGAATCGCTCGCGCTCCTCCCCTTCCCGCTACCCCAAAACTCCTCCGTCCTATTGGCACGCTCCCAGGCCTCGCTGATAGGCCTGCGGGCTCGCGCCCACACTCTGATGAAAGAGTCTAGGAGCGCAATTAAACGATGCCCCCCGTCTGGCTTGGCGAGCCGGAAGAGCCTGCTCACAATTCTGTCTTTTGGCCAGCAGAGACGACGCTCGCATTGATGCAGCAGAGATGCAAAGGCCTCAAGGGCCTTGAAAGGTACTGAAGCGAGCGAGGATGTATTTTACAACACCCCACGGCCGTGGTCACAGGGAACTTCAAAATGACAGCTCTCAAGTCAGCCACCGAAAGTTCAGGGAGCTCTTCCCAAGACTCGGCGTCCCCAGGGATCTCAGGTCTGGTGCACCCGTGAGTGGCCCAAATAAGCCCCCAGTCCGAAACCACCTCATCCGAAAGCTCAAAGGGCTGGGCTCTCTGGGTGGCTCCAATGACCTCCTGGACAGCACGAGCTCTAGCGTACCTGTGGGCCTGGCGGGCTCCTCCTGAGAAACTTTCTCGCACCCATCGTTGCCAGTCCTCTGACTTGCTGGCGAGGTGGGCCGACTCCTGGAGCGACGCTCGCTCCAGGATGCGGTCACATAAATCCTGAAAGAAAGGGTCGGCTAGGGCCGACAGCCCAGCCTTAAAAAGGGCACTACTGTGGTGGTCCAGCTCCTTGTGCACCCACTCCACCTTGGCGATACGGTCGCAGAACCTGTCGGCATCCACCAGCACCTTGGCTATACGTCGGAAACGCCTTGCCTGGTCGCCGTCATCCACCTCTAGCCTCGGCGCGAACGTGTGCAGGGCCTGGCTGACCGATCGCAGGTGGCGGGCCCACCTGGCCGCCGTGGCCCACGCAGCCTGCACAGGCTGCAGCTGGACCGCACGCTTCTTCGGCACGAAACTGAGCTCCTTCCAGATCACCTCGTGCTTGCCAGCGTAACCCTCGTAGAAAGAGCGTTGTGGCCCTACAATATCATGTCGGTCCAGCAGCTCACGCTCAACTTTCGTAAGAAACTCATCCCATCTGACACTGAGGTCCTCTTCATCTCGGGCTTGGGCTACCTGCTGTCGAAAACGCGCCCATCTCCTGGGGAACCGCGCGCATCCTGTCTTGGCAACCACTGGCATCCTCTTGGGCTGGCGCGCGACTCTGCACCACAGCTTGACATCAGCCCCTCGAATGCCGACCGAAACCGGTTTGTGGGGAGCGAGACACACATCCTCGAGCACAACGGCTGGGGTGGTTCTGATCGCTAAGTTCGCACTTATCACGAAGAAATCAATCGTGGAGCCTGGCACTGCCTGCACACAAGTTGGATCCGCTGTCGCGGACACCACGCCCCCAATGCGGCGGCCCACGACATCAACTTGTCAGGCTCCATCTGAAAGTCACCCCCAACAACCCACTCGATCCCCATCTCGTTGAGACGGAAAAGATAGGCTGCCACATCCACCAGGATCGCGACATTCTTCTCCCCCATCTGGTCTTCAACGTGCAAATAGACGGACACCACAACAAAGCCGCCTCGGACGGCACTGTGAACATGGCCTGCCACTGCTCTACCTGGGACCAGCAGCCCGTCGTCACACCGTGGCGGCGCCGTGATCTGAACTCGCTTAGGACAAAGCACCGCCACCCCACCTGTCGTACCACCGTTGTCTGTGTCCAACGCCTTGGCCCAGACCCCGTGGTACCCTGCTGCCCCCAACCTCGATTGGTGGTCGGCCAGCTTGTCACTGAGATGGTGCTCCTGAATACAGAACACCGTCAACTCCTTGTCAAATGCCAGCGACGTGATGTCGGACTCCAGCATGCGGACCATTGGCCCGTGGCTCGTCGTGTTAGCGGTAACCACTCTAACCATCGCACAAAGAAAGAGAAACAGCCTGAGCACCGAGGGAATGACAAGCCTACGTCCTCGTTCTGGCTTTCTTGGCAAAGCTGTCAATCTGCTCTCCTGCCCGCTTGGCCGCTTCCCGAAGATCATCTTCGTCCTCGGGTACTTGAACATTGCAGGTCTCCAGGAACTCACGCAGCGTGTCAGCATCGGCCGCCGAGGGGTCTGGGATCCAGCTGGCGGCTGGGCTGGCTGCGGGCGCAGGCGCGCTCGCTGCCGCAGGCGAAGGGCGCTCCGCCTCAGCCTCCTCGGCCGCTGCTCGCGCAGCTGCGGCCTCCTGCTCCCTCTTCTCGCGGTGCACGCGCTCCGCCTCCCGCACCTCCTGGACCGCGTCGTACAGCTTCTGCGCCGACTGCGCGGACCCTCCGAACCCCTGCAGCATCTCACCCAGCTGGTCCACGGAGACGTCGTGGAGCCCGCCGATGACCTGCTGCAGCGACTGCGCCTGCCCTCGCTCAGGCTGCGGTGGCTGAGGGCAGGCAACGACCAGCTCGCGCCTCTGCTGCTCGATCTCGACCATCTCACTCTTGGTGGCGCTGAGCTCCTTGTTGGCCCGCTCCACCGCTTCCTGGGCGAGCCTGACCTTTTCCTCCAACTCTCGAATGTTCTCTTCCTGCTTCGCTGCTTTCTTACAAAGCCGCTGATGCGTGAAAGAGAGCTCTTTGAGGCGTGTGTCCAGAGGCTTGGCCGCAGAGACACGCTGCCGCAAGCGCGCCTGACGCTCGCGCATCTGCTGGCAAGCCTGCTGCACCTCCTTACATTGAACGTCCTTGATAGCGTCGATCTGCGAGTTGAGCTCCGCCAGCTGCTGCTTGAGATCGCCATCGGCCCCCCCCTCGTCCACCTCCATTGCATCCCGTGGGTCTGGAGGTGATGGCGGGGGCCCTCGAGCGAGCTGCGCACGAAGCTTCTCCAACTCTGCCTGGCATTGCTTGAGCTGCTGCTCGACCTTGCCGCTGCTGCCCGAAGCTGCACGCTGCTGCGCGTGCACTGCAGGGACTGTGGGCAAGGTACGAGGGCCACCGTAGCAGACTGACTTATGCAGGTTGCACTTGCTGCAATGAAGTCGATCGGCTCGGTTCCACCAGCTCTCTCCCTGATTGTTCCAGCACGACTTGCAGTTCCACGGCTGGGCCCAGGCTCGCCGCTGCTGACCGCGATTCGAGACCAAAGGCCCTCGTGCACCATCGGGAGACATCCGCGGGGCGTGCCCGCCGTGGTGTAGGTACGCAAAGCAGTGCGGGCTGATACCGCAGTACAGTGAAGGGAAATGTGCCGCCGCGGGGGGCGACCTGAGCTGTCGGGGGCCGTCGCTCCCCCACGCCAAGAGACTCTGTCCTGAGCGAAACGCTACGGACTTGAGCCAAAATGGCTACGGAGGGGGGGGGATAGCACATGACCCCAGCGGCGGCAGCGAGGGCGGCGGCACCCCGGGGCCCGGCGCTCCCGCCGCGCTGGCGCCACAGCCCGCGCGGCAGTGCATGGCGCCGCGACGGTCCAGCGCCAGGCCACCGCCCACTGAGAACCTCGGCAATACGCAAGAGTGACCCTGGGCAAAAGTGACTTTTTGTGCGCGGCTTTTTGGGGGCCGCGGGGGGACCAAACCTGGGCGCGCATGCAGCTGCCACTGCTTCGTTTTCAGCCATCTGGGGACTCGTCTATGCCCGCACCAAAGGTCACTCCTGCGAAAGGTCACTCTTACGTCCAGTCGAGAACCTGACGGTGAGGGGCTGGCCCCTGAGCGGGGGCACGCCTGAGCGTAAGACTGCACTGGAGTGACGCTCGGGCGTGCCACCGCCCAGGGGTCGGCCCCCCGCTGATGGGTTCTCGGAGGTGGCGGTCCGTGTTTATCCTCCGTGAGAGGGTTTCCCAGACATGCTCGCGACGCGATATCATCGGGATGGGCGGTCTTTTCCCGTTTTCGGCTTCCGGGGGCCCTCACAGGGCCCCGGGACCGCCCCAAAAACGACTCAGGATGAAAAACCGGTCCAGGGGAACGGGTCGAGATTTCGGGGGACCGCGCATCGAACAAAGCAGGACGTCGCATGTCTGGGTCCGGGCTGCGCCCAGACAGCCCCCCCCAGGAAGTCCCGGCTGGTCTCAACAGGCCCCCGAATGGTCCCTTGAGTAGTCCGGGGCGGCCTTGACACCCCAACCCGGGGCGCTCCGCGCCCCAGGGGAGCTGCCAGAGGCAGCGCCAGGGCGTTGAGACCGCCCCAGACTACTCGTGGGGCCTATTGAAGCCAGCTGGGACTACTTGGGGGTGCTGTCTGCGCGCAACTCGAAGCGTTACCAGTCTGTGGGCGTCATCCTCCTCGAGACAGGTTCTTCATCCCTAGCGATAGCGGGCGCAACTGGGGGGGGGGAGGGATGAGGCTGGTCACGTCACGATTCGCGCTGGCGCCCCGTCTGGGAATGCCTAGGGATGGCTACTGCCCAGGCGGCGCTGGCGCGACTCGTGACCTGACCAGGGGGCGGGAGGAGGGGGGAGGCGAGGCGGGGCCAGTCACGGGCGCTACCGCGAAACATGAAAAATTGGTTCCACCACTCAAGTATACGTGGTGTCTTCTCGTGAATCGCAAGAGTTTCCGCCCGTCTTGGATCGATTGCATATCGGCTCACAGCGCCCTCAATAGCGCCCAGTAGCGCCGAACAGCGTTCAAGTAGCGCCCAGCATCGTCTAACAGCGCCAAGCAGCGCCACGGGAGGGACATGCATGATGTCCTTTTTGCACGCTATTGGGCGCCACAGACACAACCAAAAGCCTCCATGAGATGTTTTCTAATTATTGTGAGCGTCGCCCCACCAGTATATGCTCGGTAGTGGCCGCGTTCTGTCCAGATCGCCTTGGCAATGATGTGCTATATGACGTTTGTGCTACATGCTCGGTTTGGACGTGCGCCTCCAAGCTGGGGGCATATCAATAGTATATCCTTCTGCGTCTCAGTCTCACTCCAGACCCTCTCGCGCTGAGAAAAGCAGACGACGGGAGGTTTTTGCTGCTTTTCGGCCTCTGGGGCCTTCACTGGTTTCAAGTCTGTCAACAAACGTTGCAGGATTAGAAGCCCGCCTGGGGGATTGGACCCAGACCTCTGAGGGGTCCATGCCATGACAAAAATTTAACCTTGGGGTCTGGGCCTCCCGAATATTGACCCATTGTGTTTCGGGCGGTCCCCACCAGGGAGCTGCTGCGAGTGGTTTTGAGGTCTACTGTGGGCGTCATCCTCCTCTCGAAGATTTGATTTCTCTTCGACGGTACGACCACGCTCGAACATCTCCCTGGTTCGCGTGAGAGAAAATTGTGGTTGATGTGGTTGTTGAGGCCCTTCGCCTACATACTCCTCCTCCTCCTTATCCTCCTCTTCCTCCTACTCCTCCTCCTCATCCTCCTCCTCCTCCTCCTCATCCTCCTCCTCCTCCTCCTCCTCCTTCTCCTCCCCCTCATCATCCCGAAACAGGCTTGCCTGTTTCGATTTGGCGCTGCCTGCCTGACCCGCTGGCAGCGGCCCCCGGCTCCAGGACGCACATCGGTTGCGCCTTCAATTTCGAGGTGAAGAGCGACAAGGATGGGGCCGGAGGAGGGGAAGGGCGTGGATCACGGGGGTGGTTGCCACAGGCGACCTTTGCCTCCCGAGGGCGGCAGGCAATAGCACCCCCCAGTCAGCTTGTCGACGGCCTCTCTGCCAGGAAGCAGCAAGCGCACGACGTCGCCAGTGAGGGCGAGTGTGGCCGCAGTCCTCTCCCCTCGAGGGTGACCTTGCAAATCTCGGGGCGCCGCAGGCCGGGCCCAGCGGCTGCCATCGGGCATGACACAGGCAGGGCGCGTCCAGCTGCTCGCATGTAGCTCCCCCATGCAGGACGCAACCAGGCGAACAATTCTAGCTACGTGTCTGAAAGCCTGGGCGCCACACGGGCAGTTATTGCACTGCGGATGTGCGAGCTACCCATGAGGTGCAAGCGATGTCGTGTAGTCCATGAGGTACGCGGTGCAGGCGAGGTGGTGTAATTGACATCGTATAAGTTATGACGTCTAGTATACGTGACACACGCTGTGCCGTGCAAGCTAATTTTGGTGCAAGCGATGTGGTGCAGAAGATGTGGTAACATCCATGTGATGCAGGCTGTGTGGCCGCCCAGCGCACGACGCGCCCACGAGGCGCCCACAGGCGGTCACCAGGCGAATTACCGGCGGACCAACCCAGCGCACGAGGCGCCCACGAGCGGGCACGAGGCGGAACCTCGGTGTGGACCCACCCTGCGCACGGGGCGCCCACGAGGCGCCCACGGGCGGGCACCGGGCGAAACCTCGGCTAACCTTAGGCCGGGCCTGTCCCTCTACAGGGGGAACACTCAAACACTGGCCAAAACATAGTCTGGGGATGATCTGCTGTTTCTCGTCGATCATTTATGGAGTATCCTGAAGGGTATTGATATAAATACCTATACGACCACCCTGCGGGTGATAAGGAGGTGAGGGGGGAGGGGGAACCAACGTCTCACTCAATCGATCTCGCTATCGATCTCACATTCGATCTCATTATCGATCTCGCTATCGATCTCGCTATCGATCTCACAATCGATCTCACAATCGATCTCACAATCGATCTCAGAATTGATCTCACATTCGGTCTCACATTCGGTCTCACTGTCGATCTCACTATCGATCTCACAATCGATCTCAGAATTGATCTCACATTCGGTCTCACATTCGGTCTCACTGTCGATCTCACTATCGATCTCACAATCGATCTTACTATCGGTCTCACAATCGATCTCACAGTCGATCTCACAATCGATCTCACAATCGATCTCACATTAGGTCTCACATTCGGTCTCACCGTCGATCTCACTATCGATCTCACAATCGATCTCACAGTCGATCTCACATTCGGTCTCACATGCGGTCTCACTATCGATCTCACCTCTCGATCTCGCTATCGATCTCACTATCGATCTCACAATCGATCTCACAATCGATCTCACAATCGATCTCACATTTGGTCTCACATTCGGTCTCACTGTCGATCTCACTAACGATCACACAATCGATCTCACAGTCGATCTCACATTCGGTCTCACATTCGGTCTCACTATCGATCTCACAATCCATCTCACATTCGGTCTCACTATCGATATCACAATCGATCTCACAATCGACGTCATCATCATCATCAACAACACCAACATCATCATCATCATCGCCATCATAACATCATAATCATCATCATCATCATCATCATCATCATCCCATCATCATCATCAATCATTCATCATCAAGGGGCCTGATCGGGCACTGCGGGACACCAACGGGACACCGCGGGACACCGGCGGGACACCGGGCGCCACCGGACGCCCGGTGGGGAATCCTTTGGATCCGGCCGCGCTCAGCCACAGAGGAAACCACCGGGACACCCGGCGGGACACCGCCGCGCCCACCGGCCGCCGGTGGAGAATCATTTGGTCCGGCCGCGCCTCAGCCACAGGAGACTTTCCTCTCGCCCGCCCACGCAGCTTCGCCTCGCCCGCACGCACGGCACGCACGAACACGAAACCGAAATCGATTTCCCGCTAGGGGGGCTCTCCGTTCCACTTCGATTTCACCCCCTCACCTCCGATTCGTCCAAGGTCGGCCTGCAGGGGGACAGGCCCGACTTAAGGCTAACCCATCCAATTCCCTTGGGACCAGCAGTAAGAGCCCTTCAGTGCAAGCGCTGTCTTGAGAATATGGTCAGCGTCGGGCCCCCCTGCCCCGGCGCGCGGAGCGCCCCAGGGGCGGCGCCGGAGGCGCCGAGGGGTGTTCCAGCACCGACCCAAGGCACACACGCTGACTTCAGACGTTCATGTTTTTGCAGTTGATCGCTCCTCTTACCAAGTCCCAGTGCAGTCGACATCCACAGCAGTGATGCAGTTCTTCATCAAGGCCACCCCTGCACCCTTGGCTCGTCGGCCGAGAGCCAAGGCAGCGTGTCGCATCCTGCTGGAGTCTGAACGTGCACGGGCCCTTCGTCCTTATTTTGCATCCCGCTGTGGGTTTGCCATGGGCAACGGCGGTGGTCGAATCGCCCATTCGCCCGTTCGCCGCACACGTGACCCTCGGGCGCGTCGAGGGCGAGCGGCGCGGCAGCAGGAGGAGGAGGAGGAGGAGCAGGAGGAGGAGGAGCAGGAGGAGGAGGAGGAGCAGGAGGAGGAGGAGCAGGAGGAGGAGGAGCAGGAGGAGGAGGAGGAGGAGCAGGAGGAGGCGGAGGAGGAGGCACGAGGGGGGCGACCGGGCCCTTGTCGAGTCGCCCATTGGCCCGTTCGCCAGTCGGGGCCCGAGCGCCCCACGTGCGGCTTCGCCATGGAGGGCCTGCCGCCGGCCCGCCGGCGGTGTGTCGCCCAGGGCTGGGCCCAAGCTCTGGACGCCCGAGATGGGCACGGAAAGAATGGGTACAATGCAGGCAGAGGGGGCCAGCCCTCCTCCTCCTCCTCCTCCTCCTCCTCCTCCTCCTCCTCATCTCCTCTCCTCCCTCCCTCTCTCCCTCCCCCTCCTCCTCCATCCTGTTCATTCTGAGCAGGGTCCGCTGTCCGCGCCGCCGCGGCCTGTGTTCATTTGAGACAGAAGGTCGCCTGCCCAACAGCGGCCGCTGTTGGCTCGGGGCAGCATTTGCTGTTGGGCATTGTGCCCATTGTTTCCGTGCCCATTTCGGGCGTCCAAATAATCGCTGGTCTGCTGGACTTCGACTGTGTCTTGTTCTCGATGTTTGGAGGGAGGTGCAGGAAAGCAGGTAGAGCAACACGAACAACAACACGAATCCAAAACGAAGAGCAACTTGTAGGTCCAGCCCTGGAATCGCTGATTCCGGGCGAATACCCCCCCCCTTCCCTGAGCCAGTCTCTCCTGCCGCTTCCTCTTGCTTCGAATGCGGTTCGGGGCGGCGCGCCCGAGAAGCGCTGTCGGATGCAAGGGTTTCGTGCCGATGCCACCAACATGTTGTGGAACTCAGCGCATTGGTCCACAGAGATCATCGACGCACCTCAAAACACATGTAGCTGACACGATTCGCCGAACCCCGAACGAGCCACTTGGAGCAGGCTGATCAAAGACCCCCAGCCTTTCTCAAGACCGAGAAACGTATCCGTATCCGTGGCCTCGCGGGCCGGGCCCTTCTTCCGCGATCCCGCGGGTACTGGGCGATTTTTTCGCGCCTCGGAATCCGGACCGCGAGGAACGTATCCATGCGACCACGTATTCGCGGGATCGCGCCCCGGAATCCAGACCGCGAGGTCGCGGCGCGGATGCGGATATGTTTGCCGCTCCTGTTGTCCGGGTCACGAGGGCTCTGTATTGGAGCGGCGGTCCTGGCCAACACGGGGTCACCGAGCCTCATTGGCGTGTGACCGCCGCAAGTTGGCAACGGTTGACTCTGCCTTCCGCACCCTGCGCACGGCTGATGCCGCGCAGCTGCGGCCGCCGCGGCGAGGCCTGTGCGGCCCGCCTCGCCGGCGCACAGACGCCTGCCGTCTCGCGAGGTCTCGACAGGTGGACGTCAAGTGGCCAGCCGTTCCCGTCACTCCAGGCCCCCCCCGGTGGGCTCCGAGCAGATGGGGTCGGAGGATCGCGCCGTGCCGCCGATGCATCGCCGATGCCTCGCCGAGGCATCGCCGATGCGGCTCGATGGGGAGCCCGATTTTCTCCACTCCGACGGCGCCGATGCAACGCCGACGTCGCCGATGCATCGCCGATGCGACGCGATCCTCCGACCCCATCTACTCGGATCTCATCTGCAGACTCGGAAGTATTTTTCCGAACGCCACACGAAGGCTCCAACAACGTCCGAACGACAAAGAAAGGCTTCTTGGCCCAACACCGTCCGCATCAGCGGGCGCGCGGTCCAAACGCCCTCTCTTATGCAATCCTAAACGGGCTTCAGCCTCTTGGGGGGCCCTGGGGTAATCCACTCCTTATCAATTAGCATTCGATCGAGGATAGTAAATGGAGCCTTGTTTGGGCGATTCTTTTCCAGGCCCTTGATCTGGCCTGGTTTAGCCTCGCGCCCCGCCTGAGACATCATCGAGATTGGCTGGGTGTGGCCCCTGGTGTGGGCCCGATTTCGCTCGAGACGTTCTCAGAATTTGCCTGGTTTGGGCCCGGTGTCGCTTGAGACGTCCTCAACATTCGCTTGGGTTCGCTTTGATTTGGCCTGGTTTGGGCCTATTTGGGTTTGGTTTCAGCCCAGTTTCGCTTGGGATTTCCTCGCACGTTGCCTGGCTTGGCCCAGGTTGGTTTGGCTTCGGCCCAGTTTCGCTTGAGACATCCTCAGAATTTGCATGTTTTCTTCTTCGTGTGGCATGATTTCGGCTCCGTGGTGATTCGAATCGGCGTACTGCCACCAAACAAATCGTCGAATGTCTAGACAATCGGATAACTTCTGTTGTGGTCGCCATGCGGTCTCAACACACAGTGGGATGTGTCACGTTTTCGCAGGCACTGAACATTTAATGATCACGTCGTGGTGGGCGTGTACAATTGAAGTAATCGCACGGTGTCATGAGTACCCATTGTGGTTCACATGTAGCACGATTGCGCTACAAACTGGCGGACGGCATGGGTGTGGACATCCCCAACGCGTTGTGGATCGGCATGGGCGCGTGCGGCGGCGTTGGGAGAAAGTTTTCCGAGGCTATAGGAGGCCTGTGGTTACGAGCGTTCAGTCAGCCCTCGAACCTATATAGGGCACTTCAGAAAGGACCTCGCCTTCGAGGGTCGCAGGAGTCGGCATCTCTTCCTCGGCGGAGGGAGGCGGAAGCTCACGGAAACAAAACGAGACCGCCTCCACTGGCGGAAGTGAGCATCGGCCTCCCAAGATTGTAAGGTTTTCTGGATCAGGGTACCCAGAACCCGCCGTCTGCATCCCAGGCCAATTTGCAATTCTCCGAGCCAGATTTCCGCATGGGCTATAGGTGCGAGAAGGCGGATGGGGTCCCCGCTCGAGCGGGAGCCCTTCCGGGCTCCAAGAGTTCGCACCCATACTTATAGTACGTTCACCGCCTTGCCTTTCCCCCGTCTTCCTCCCTATCAATGTTTGAGCGTGCGTTGTTCTGTCATCGTCCTGGGGATCGTTTGTTCGTCGCGGGCACGTGTTTATCAGTCGCGGGGCTTTGAAACGGCACCCATGGTTCAACAACATGTTAGCACGTATGTGGTGTCTTTGTTGCTCGCGCATCGGAACGGCAGGTTCGCGCCGCGTCGACGCGGCGGCGACTCTGTCGGTGGCGTTCAAGGTCGAACGCCGCCAGTGGCGCGTAATCGGCCCATTCCGACGAACTGCGCTATCAGGTTGAGCGATCCCCGCGGCGTCAGAAGCCGACGTCGACGCCATCGTCACGCGATGTTGCCGCAGTTATGCCCTTTCGTCCCCCCCCCTATCCTCCTCCTCCTCCTCGTCCTGCTCCTCCCCCCCCCTCCTCCTCGACTCCTCCTCCCCAGAGTCCCCCAGGGTTCCTTTTCCCAGACCCTAACGTCGCGTGGACCCCCGGAGGCTTCGACCTATTCCCCGGGACCGGCTTCTCATCCTGATTCGTGTTGTGATAGTCCGGGGCCCGTCGAGGGCCCCTAGAGGCCGAGAGTAGAACAAAAACCCTGCCGATGTTTTGACGACGCGAGGGGGGGGGGATCCCGTTCGACGTCCGAGTCCCGTCAGAGAAGGAGGAGGAGGAGGAGGAGGAGGAGGGGGAGGAGGGGCAGGAGAAGGAGGAGCATGTGGAGAAGAAGAAGAAGCGAGAGGAGGCGGGGGAAGAGGAGGAGGAGGAGGAGGAGGAGGAGGAGAAGGGGGAGGAGGGGGAGGTGGAGGGTGGGGTTGAGGACGGAGAGACCGACGTCAATCGCGACTTGCTCTTGCCGTCGCCAGCGTCGGTCCTCCGAGCACGGGCACGGTGAGCGATCCGCCAGAGCGGCCGAGGAGTACTACTCTGGGAGCCCCATGGCCGCCGAGCACGCGGCCACCGACCTCCGGGACGGGGTGGCCGCATTCCACTTCACAGGCCAGGTGCTTCGCTGTGTGCCCTGCGAGCTGCTGGCGTCTCGCTTTGCCCTGCGTCGCGGGGGGCTGGGAAAGGCTCGGACCTTCACGGGCCCAGGGACACCCTGGCTCTGAAGCAGTACTGCTAACCCGGGCTCCTCGGCTCTTCAGGCCGAAGCCCTACCCGCCGTCACGCATGGCCCCGACAGGCTGTGCTGTCCGGAGAAAGGGGGATAAGAAGACAAACGCAGTAGTTTCGCCCAGAGCGCCCACTCTCACTTGCCAACATTCGAAGTTTGCTGCGGGAGATATTCCATCGCCGCGGCCTACCCCAGTGGGAAGGCTCCGCGAGTCAGCAGACGATGTGCTTAGACAGCAGCCTGATCTGTGAGGCATCCTGGCTAAGCTCCCGTTGTGAGCGTCTCCTTTTTCCATATTGTGTCGTCTATCTTCTCACCTTTCGGCACTCAGTTGCACCATATTGCTGTGAATGGCACTTGGTTGTCTCAGGGACTTTCCCTTGTTCACCCTTGAGAGTCATGCTGCACGACGCCACCAGCCCCGCTCAAAGTCTGCCTGACGCCCCCCCACAAAAAGGACGACGACGCAGAGGACGAGGAGGAGGAGGAGGAGGAGGAGGAGGACGACGAGGCCGACGAGGAGGACGAGGAGGACGACGACGAGGACGAGGACGACGAGGAGGTCGACGAGGGCCAGGAACCCGAGCACACGCCGCGCCACCTGCCAGCGCCCCGCGGCAACAGGCTCGGCCCAAGGCCAAGGCGCCGGCGGCGGCCCCGAAGGGCCCCCGCCGCGGCGCGCGGCCGCCCGCTCCAGCGTTGGGGGGGGCTGGGCGCCGCCTGCGCTGGGCGCCCCCGGCGCCAGCGGTGCCAGGAGACCCGCGTCGTGGGTCGGCTCCGGCGGCGTCGCCTGTCGTGTGCGGGAGCGCAGCGGAGGAGGAGCTACCCATACCTCCACCCCTCCCCCGTTTTCCCTTGCGTTCGCTCTCCTGGGAGGTTCTCGTCGCCACCGTTGGATTCGCTTTGAAATCCTGGTCAGAACGCACCCCGGGAGAGGACCAGGGAGTGGCGGTATCGGCACCTTTTGGTTTCCCCAGGAACGCACAGGGACACAAG
>CAUYUJ010015444.1:0-15000 GCA_963575745.1 Prorocentrum cordatum
GGCGCCCAGGAAGCCTCCAGAGGCCTCCCAGAGCCCTGCAAGAGGTTCCAAGAGGTCCCCAAGAGGCCCCCAAAGAGGCTCCCAGGACCTCCAACAGGCCCCCAGGAAGCCCCAATAGGCCCCCGAGAAGCTCCCAAAAGACTCTCCAGAGGTCTCAAAACTGCTCCCCAGAGGCTCCCGAGAGGCCTCCGAAGAGACCCCAAGAAGCGCCCATGAGGACTTTGACCCACAACCCAGGTACGTCTCGAAACTCTGCTGGAACTCTCTTGAGCCATCTTGGCGCCCTCTGGGGCAATCATCGGCTCTCTTCGACAGGGTGCGAGTCACGTCTCCAAAGATCTCATCTCCTGCCTGCCCCACCGTTCCCCATGGGTACGAGCACACCACCATAAAGGCCACCGTGGTGTGAAGTGGGCCGGGGGATTGCGCGAAGCGACTCAATAACAAAAGCAGTGTTCTTAGAACGTGAAGCCGATGCACGAGACCAAGACGGTCTCAGCCAGGAATGTTCTAAGAATACTCCGTGCAAGCCACAAAAGGTTCCTAGAGAACATCTTCCTGTGGGGCCATGGGCAAGCCAGGACGCCTCGCCACTGCTTGCCCCCCCAATCCTTCTCCCCGTCTCCCCTCTCCAGACATGCGACGTCCTCATTTTTCAATGCGGGGCCCCTGGAACTCCCGACCCCTCTCCCCGGCACCCTTCTTTTCACCCTGAGCCGTTTCTTGACGGCCCCGAGGCCCGGCGAGGGCCCCCCGAGGCCGACAGCGGCCACAAACCTCCCGTCCTGACTTTCTCCGGCGCGATGCTGTCTGGGTCCCCTCCCTACAGGGGAACAAAAAGTGGCATAAACATAACAACTCGGAGGTCCGCGCGGATTTCTCGGATCGGCGCTGGAGCCCCTCCCTGGCGCGCGGAGCGCGCCAGGGTCGGCGCCGGAGGCGCCGCCAGGGGGTCCCAGCGCCGATCCGAGAAATCCGCGCGGACCTCCAAGTTTTTATGTTTGACTCACTTTTTGTTCCCCTACTCCCCGCCCTCCGACGCCGATGACGCCGGCGCCGACCCCGCGACGACCGTGCTGGCGCGGCGGCGGCGGCGGCGGCCGCCAGCAGGCCGGCGGCGGTCGGCGCGCCGGCGGCGTCGTCCCGGAGGGCGGCGGCGCACCTGGCGCGGCGGGGCGGCTGGGCGGGCAGGCGGCGCCGAGGGCGACTCACAACGTCAGCGCGCGCCACCGTCACGGCTGTCGCCGCCGGCCTCCTCGTCGCTTTTGCCGTCGCCGCCGTCCTCGTCGCCGCCGCTCTTGCCGTCGGCGCCGTCGTCGTCGGAGTGTATCGGATGGGGAGGGAGGAAGGGAGAGAGGACGACGATGACGACGACGAGGAAGGGGAGGAGGAGGAGGAGGAGGAGGAGGAGGAGGAGGAGGAGGAGGAGGAGGGGGAGCAGGAGGAGGAGAAGGAGGAGGAAAGAGAGGGGGAGGAGGAGGAGGAGGAGGAGGAGGAGAGGTCCATCGTGATGAGGGATATGGTCCAGAGGAGGAGGAGGCGGAAGAGGAGGCGGAGGAAGATGCAGGAGGAGAGTAGGAGGAGGAGGAGGAGGAGGGAGGAGGAGGCGGAGAGAGGTGGAGGAGGAGGAGGAGGAGGAGGAGGAGGAGGAGGAGGAGGAGCAAGAGGAGGATATGATAAGGAAGAGGAGGGAGAGGCCCCAGTCTGCCGTGGCGCAAGCTCGGGCGCCAACCCTCCCCGCGCCGTCACCATCCTGGCCGGCCGAGGGCCCGAGCGGGGTCAGATCGCGAGGGAGCGGAGCGGATCGCCAACGGATCGTCCCGGACCGAACCGAGGCCCGATCGCCGCGCCCACGGCGGCCGGCCCCGGCCGAGGCCGTTGGATCCAGCCGAGTCGGAGTCGCGGCCCAAGCCGGTGGATAGGACGCAGCGCATGGAGGAGCGGGAGGAGGAGGAGGAGGAGGAGGAGGAGGAGGAGGAGGAGGAGGAGGAGGAGAAGGAGGAGGAGGAGGAGGAGGAGGAGGGGGAGGAGGAGGGGGCGCCGATGGCCAGCTCGTGCCCACTCGGCAGCCGCATCCAAACACTCACAGCGGGACCCGCAGTCCGAGCTCCTGGCTGTGCTGAGGTGGCCTGGAGCTCGGCAGGCTCGGTGGCTCGGGCCGCCTCGGATCGCAGGCGGGCTCGGCCTTGGCCCGTCGGACGTGACACCAGCGCAGGCGCTGTGCAGCGCACGCCCCCGTGCGCCAGGGGGCAATCGGGTGGTCAATTCCTCCGCCGCCCGCCCCGACCGAGGGAGGCCGGGCCTCGAGCTCCCGCACACGGGCGAGGAAGGAGGAGGTATACGACGGGGGGGGCGGGGGGCACACTCCCCCGAAGGGCCCGACTCGTGGATCCCGGGGTCGTTGACCAGTTTCGGCCAGGTGAGCGTTTTCTTGCCCGGCGTTTCGGCATTGAGCGAAGAGGGGAGGGAGGGGGGGAAGGGTCTGGCTCTGGACCTCTGCTCAGTGCGACTGTTTGCGACCGTGCGTCCTAGGATGGAAGACTCCACCTGCTCGAAACAGCCAAGATCCACTCCATTCGGGGGCGGCAAAGAGGGGGGTGTCCAAGAAGGGGGGGTGCAAATCATGACCGGCGGCATGTTCGCGGCCTAGCGGGGGGGCCAGGGACGTAATGAAATAAGAGGAGGCGCCATGAAATCTGGGGAAATATAGCCCCCGCCATGATATCCCCCCCCCCCCCCCTAGTCGTCACCCCCTTTTTTTCCGCCCCCGATCCATGTGGGGGGGGGAGGGGGGAAGGGGCGCGAAGGCCCGCGCCGGTCGGCAAAACGAGGAATGAGAAAACGACGCCCGGCCGGGACTCCGGGGGTTCTGTTCGGGCCACGGGGCTCGGACTCGGTGTTGGGTCGGGCCTGTCCCCCTACGGGGGGATGTTGGGCGAAGAAGTAAACATATTCAAAGCATATGCAAACATAATCGCAAATAGTTGAGCAATCGTCCCCAGACTACTGTTTGACTATCTTTGAATGTCCCTCCTGTAAAGGGACAGGCCCGACTGAAACGCAAGGCCCTGGGGCGAGGCACGGTCCCTGGAGCATGTGGAGAAGAAGGGGTCGAGATCTCTGAGGCGCGCGATCGTTGTAAACATCAGCCCGTCGGACGTGCAGGGAGGAAGGGAGGAGGGGGGGAGGAGGGAGGGAGGAGGGAGGGAGGAGGGAGGGAGGAGGGAGGGAGGGAGGAGGGAGGAGGGAGGAGGGAGGGAAGGGAAGGGAAGAGAAGGGAAGAGAAGGGAGGGAGGAGGGAGGGAGGGAAGGGAAGAGGGAGGGAGGCGGGAGGCAGGGAAGAGGGGGGGAGGAGGGGGGGAGGAGGGAGAGAGGATAAGGGGAGAGAAAACCCACCCCGATAATAACCACCCCGACGCGCGAAGCCGCTTAGTCAACGCACCCTGAGGAGAAATCAAATAGGGCAAGGCTATTTCACAAAGCCGTTTAATAAATGTCAATTGTCCGGTCCGGGTGGTTTTTCCTCCGGAGGGAGTAGAGACCCAGACATGCAGCGGCAAGATTTGTTTTAAGACGCGGGCCCCCCTGGCCCACTCGAACTGGGGCCAACCTATCTTCTGTGTCGTTTAGTTCACTGCCCCGCACCACACAGGTGGCCCAGGTAAGCCGAAAACTGACAAAACCGTGCGCTTCGGTTTCTCGAGCCGCCAGAACTCTGGCGAGGGCGTTGGAACGCTCTCGCAGATTCTCTTGCATGCGGGGGGTTCTGGGATTTTCAAATAGATTCGGACGAGCCTGCTGATAGGCACATGCGGGGGCTTTGCAGAAGATGGAAGGGGAGAAGGAGGAAGGACACGAGAAGAGAGAGCGATGAGGAGAAACGAGGAGGGAAGAGGAGGAGGAGGAGAAGGGAGAAGGAGCGAGGAGGAGAAGGAGGAGCGAGGAGGAGCAAGGTGACGGGAGGAATGAAAAGTAACACTTTTCGTGATTCGATGGGGGCTTGTAGAAGATCTCATGTAGCACGTTCTTAACATATCAAGTGGGGCCTGAGGATTCCAGAGGAACAATGATGGAGGAGCGGAAGGATATCTTGGAACAGTCTCAACTTGAGTCTCTCCCAGAAACGGTTTCTGGAAGCTCTTGGGGGGGGGCCCTGAGATATTGCTGGAAGCCTGGAACTCACGGGGCTCGTGCTCCACTTGAGCGACGACAAGACAAAAAGGTCTCACGCGGGCAGCCAGCGCGGTACGCTACATGGGAAACAAGGCCGCTTACGCGTCACATTCCGCGGGAAGCTCGTGCGCGAATGTCGGCACATGTTCCTTCCTCAAGCTGCCGAGTGACGTCGTTGCACAGCGAACGGCCCAGGCGGGCCACGCTTAGCGTTAATCTAAATTCACTCGGCGTAGAGCAGATGGGTGAACAAGAGTGTCGGCACAGTCGACCCGGTTTTTCTTGCGTTGCTCACTTGGCCCAGATATGGGGGGGGGGGCACCACCCGAGCCGGCCCCCTGGCTCGACCGAGCGGAGCGGAAACACCGACTTGGACGCCCGAGACGGGTACGGAAAGAACGGGTACGCTGCCCAACAGCAGATGCTGTCGTACACCGACAGTGGCCGCTGCTGGGCAGGCGGCCTCCTGCCTCAAATTGTCAACACCTGTGGCGACGCCAACAGCGAATCCTGCTCAAACCGGAGGGGGGAACTGCGGTCAGTCCTCTCAGGATGACGATGACGACGACGATGATGCTGTTCGTTGAATGCTGGGCGCTCCGCACTCGTGACTGTGGCATCGGGCTCGCCCAGCGCTTTGGCGAAGCTGGGCTGCAGACTTGGTGCCGAAGCTCTCGGAGCCCACACGACTACGGACGCTCTGTCGCTAGTGAGCGTTTTCATATTCGGCGTTTGGACAGTGGGCGAAAGGGGGGGGAGGGGGGGGGTCTGGCTCGGGACCTGTGCTTAAGGCGACTGTTTGCAACAGTGCGTCCTATGGAGGACACCTTGCTCGAAACAGGCGCCCCAAACAGCCAAGATCGACTCTAACGGGGGGGGGGAGGGGAGGGTGCGAGGGCCCGCGCCGATCGGCCAATCAATGAATAAGAAACCGATCACTTACGACCGGTTCTTTCCGTACCCGCTTCGATCGCACCGAAGAGGTTGCGGCAGGTTCGTGCCGTGCCGACTTCGGCGTTGGTCTCTGGCACCGCGGGGATCCTTCAACCTTGAACGATCGGCCGTTTCCGAGACGTCCGAATCGTTCCACCTCGATCGATTCTGGGCCGCCCGCGGCGTTCAAATTGAGCGCCGCTGGCGGGGTCGCCGCCGGTCGACACGACACGGAGCTACAGCCGGGCCCGTGGAGAAGGAACCCCGTTTCGTTGGGGAAGGGCTCAGTGTTCTTCCTTGACCGCTCTACAGCTTGCCCGAGGTTTTCCTCAGGTCTTCGACGGGGAGTCAAAGTTTAACTTGTGGAAAATCGGGGATGGACAGAACCCCCTTTAGTAAAACGTGGTTTAGTGAAAACGACCTCGGGCCCAAACCTGGCGGGCGCAAGTCTGGAAAATGACGGCCGCGGCGCCCTCTCGAGAGCCGAAAACGGACAAATCACTAATCGACGTGTCATGGTAGGAGGCCTGTCCACCCCCGAGAAAAAAGGGGGCTTCGTTCCTTCTTTAGGGTGCCTTATGGCGGCGTTTCGACGCCACCGTGCCCCGGGAGGGCCGGTCGGGGCCCTGGCGCTGCAGGCCCGGCGCGGCGCCACGCCCGGGCCGAGCAGGGCGCGGCCACCGCGACCCTGGGCCCTTGGGGGCCTCCTCCTGCTCCGCCTCCTCCTCCTCCTCCTCCTCCTCGCTCCTCCTCCTCCTCCTCCTCACCCTCCTCCTCCTCCTCCTCCCTCCTCCTCCTCCTCCTCCTCCTCCTCCTCCTCCTCCTCCTCCTCCCTCCTCCTCCTCCTCCTCCTCCTCTTCCTCCTCCTCCTCCTCCTCCTCCTCCTTCTCCTCCTCCTCCTCCTCCTCCTCCTCGAGGGGCGAAACGCTCCGCGCTCTGGCGCCGCCTCCCACGGGAGGAGGGGAGGACGAGGAGGAGTCGGAGCCGCACCGCGAAGCGCGCACCACTTCGCGCCCTCGGAGGCGCCCTTGCTCAGAGCTCTCGGCCTCCATCCCGGGAGCCGGCTGTCGCCGCAGAGCGAAGGAGGCACGCAACAGAGCCTCGGTCCCCGAGGCGAGCCGGGGGCGAGGCTCGTGCTCCCCGCGCCCGCTCCTTTTTGCCTGCCCAGCACACATGGCCCAGTCCATGCGCGGCTGACCCGAGGCCCCCTAAATAGCCCAGGCGGCGCGCGGTGCCGCTGCGCCCGCGCGCCTGGTGGCAAGCGTGGGCGAGAAGGACGCGAGGCGAGTCGCGACACGCATGAGACCGACTCGTGCCTGAAGCGACGCATCCCAGGGCACGGGGGAGGGGCGGCCCCTTCGGGGCCCATGCCAGTGTTGACGGGCCCTGATGCCCCACAGCACCTGCGGCCCAAGAGGTCCTGTCGGGGCTCTTGTCGCGGCCCCGTCGGAGCCGGCCGCGGAGCCGAGGGGCCGCGGTAGCGCGGCAGCAGCGCGGCAGCAGCGCAACGACGACGACGGCGCGGCGGCGGCGGCCTCGGGAGGCCGTTCCCGGACCCCGGGGCCACGGAAGAAAACGTGGAAACACCCACGGGGAACGGGGTCGAGAAGTCCAGGGCTCCCTTCAGCGCCCGACGACGTGGGGTTCACCTTCCGTCTTCCTCCTTATCCCCTCCTCCCTCCTCCCTCCTCCCTCTCCTCCTCCTCCTCCTCCTCCTCCTCTCTCCTCCTCCTCCTCCTCCTCCTCCCCCTCACCTCCTCTCCTCCTCCTCCTCCTCAGTCCCCCTCCTTCCCCCTCCCCCTCCCCCTCCTGCTGCCCTCCTCCTCCTCCTCCTTCTCCTCCTCCCCCCTTTCTCCTCCTCCTCCTCCTCCTCCTCCTCGTCGTCCTCCTCCTCCTCTGTTCAACGGGAAAATTTAAGCGGAGTCAGATCGGCGCAAATCCGTTGGCAGCGAAGCTGCTGCTGAGGATAGCGACAGACGGATGAAGGATGAAGAACAACACGTAATGCGTGAGAAGGGCGGCGGGGAGGAGGAGGAGGAGCAGCAGGAGGAGGAGGAAACATCTCGGGGAGACCTGGGGCAGAGGCACGAGGACCCGCAGGACGATAAGTGTGATGACAAATCCGCTGGCCCCCTTGTGGGGCCACCAGGCTGTAGGCGCGGGTTCGCAGTTTCCTGTACCAGTTGTAGCTTGTAGTTTCCAGTGTTACAGTTCTGCTTCTTGCTGGTTGCTGTAACTAGTTGATTGACCGCGCGAGGGGGGGGGAGGCCCAAACCAGATATTTAGCACCTCCTGGGCGCGTTGTCTGAATTGCTGGGGGGGGCTCGAAATCGACACCCCTCACGCAGATCCGCGAGGTCAGGGTCCAAAAACACAAGGGATTTGCCACATTTCTGAAATTCGGTGCCACCCCTCACGCAGATCCGCGGGGTCAGGGTCCAAAAACACAGGGATTTGCCACATTTCTGAAATTCGGTGCCACCCCTCACGCAGATCCGCGGGGTCAGGGTCCAAAAACACAAGGGATTTGCTACATTTCTGAAATTCGGTGCCACCCCTCACGCAGATCCGCGGGGTCAGGGTCCAAAAACACATGGGATTTGCCACATTTCTGAAATTCGGTGCCACCCCTCACGCAGATCCGCGGGGTCAGGGTCCAAAAACACAGGGATTTGCCACATTTCTGAAATTCGGTGCCACTCCTCACGCAGATCCGCGGGGTCAGGGTCCAAAAACACAAGGGATTTGCCACATTTCTGAAATTCGGTGCCACCCCTCACGCAGATCCGCGGGGTCAGGGTCCAAAAACACAGGGGATTTGCAACATTTCTGAAATTCGGTGCCACCCCTCACGCAGATCCGCGGGGTCAGGGTCCAAAAACACAGGGGATTTGGCACATTTCTGAAATTCGGTGCCACCCTTCACGCACATCCATCGCAAGGCGTGGTAACCCAAACTGCGAGAACTCCCTCGGCCCTTTAATCGCAAGGTGTGGTAACCAAGCCCGTAAACCATACACGTCTTACCAATCGCCAGGTGTGGTAACCCCTCTTGTGATCAGTTGGTTTTGCTGATTGCGAATCGGCTTCGCATGAAGTTTCGATACTGCTTCACGACAGCGCCAAGGCCTCATGACTTAGCTCTTCCATGGCCCATTCTCCGAGAGAGGGGGCCGGCGGCAGGGGGCGAAGCCCTTACGGATAAGAGCGAATGGCTGCGAAACCGAATCAACCGAAGCAACCGAAGCAACCGACGAGGAAGCAACGACGCAGGGGCTCCGCAGTAACCGAACCGACCGAACCGACCGATTCCAAGCGACGGCGACGCAACCGAACCGACCAATTTGCGGAACTCTAAGACGACCGGTTCTGCATCGACTCGAACCGGCCGAACCAAACCGGCCTGGTCGGAAAATACAAACCGAACCGGCCGAACCGAACCAAGCGAACCGAACCGGCCGAACTGGACCGGACTGCGACGCGAACCGAACCGGTCGAACCGAACCGGCTTGCCACGCGAGCCACACCGGACGAACCGAGCCAGGCGCGCATCGAACCGAGCCGAACCGAACCGAACCACGGCCTTGATGGAGAAGGAGGAGGAGGCGGAGGAGGGGATGATGATGATGATGATGATGCTGCTGCTGATGATGATGATGAAACTGATAATGATGATGATGATGATGATGCTGATGATGATGATGATGATGATGATGATGATGATGATGATGATGATGATGATGATGATGATGATGTGGAGGAGGAGGAGGAGGAGTTCCGTTCCGTTCCTTCCCATTCGAGCTCGACTTCGGGTTCACCTCACCGCTGATGCTCTTGATGATGATGATGATGATGAGGATGAGGAGGAGGAGGAGGAGGAACAAGGGGAGGAGGAGGAGGAATAAGAGGAGGTGGAGGAGGAGGAGGAGGAGGAGGACGAAGAGGAGGGGGAGGAGGAGAAGGAGGAAGGAGGAGGAGGAGGAGGAGGAGGAGAGAGGAGGAGGATGAGGAGGAGGAGGAGGAGGAGAGGAGGAGGAGAGGGAGGAGGAGGAGGAGGGGGAGGAGGGGGAGGAGGAGGAGGAGCAGGAGGAGGAGGAGGAGGAGCAGGAGGAGTAGGAG
Source organism: Prorocentrum cordatum (assembly GCA_963575745.1). Lineage (NCBI taxonomy): Eukaryota > Dinophyceae > Prorocentrales > Prorocentraceae > Prorocentrum > Prorocentrum cordatum. Next base: position 9,226 of record CAUYUJ010015444.1, read on the forward strand.
GAGGAGCAGGAGGAGGAGGAGGAGGAGCAGGAGCAGGAGCAGGTGGAGGAGGAGGAGGAGGAGGAGCAGGAGGCGGAGGAGGAGCAGGAGGAGGAGGAGCAGGAGCAGGAGCAGGTGGAGGAGGAGGAGGAGGAGGAGGAGGAGGAGGAGGAGGAGGAGCAGGAGGAGGAGGTGCCCATCCCCCCTGCCTTGCCCCGCTATGCGGCCTGCAGCCAGCACGAAACATAAGCCTGCGCGCCCACGCGCAGCACTCGGCGGCGGCCCCCCGCCGGCGCGCCCCTACGCGCAGCACGGAGCGGCGGCCCCCAGGCCTCCGACGCCGCGCTGGATTCCTCCGGCCTTCTCGCCAGGATAAGCGCGGCTCCCGCCGGGCCTTCCCCCGTGGCCGCTCGCCCTCGCTCTCCTCTCCTCCCCCCTGGGGGCCGTTTGCTTCGAGGGTCTGTGTTCGGCGGCGGGCGAGGGGGGGGGGGGCGAAAGACATTGATATTTTCGGGCGCTTTCATAGTTTCTTGGCGTTTTTTCGGCCTCGGGCTGCGTTCCAGCGGTTGCGCCTCGCCGAGAACGTTTCGGCGATGCCTGGATCGTCCCGAACGAACGCCAGGGACCCGAGTTATGATCCGAAAACTGAACTCGGCGGCGCGCCCAGGGGGACGTGAGAAGGAGAAGGTCTTTTCAGAAGGCGTCGGGACTTCTCAGAAGCCCTCGCGCCTTCTGAGAAGTGTTCTGCGCCTCTGGGGAAGGCTCAGAAGACCTCTGAGAGGGCCGGGGGACTTCCGAGCCCTCTGAGAAGGCCCGCCCCTTCTCCCTTGCTCCCTCGCTCGCCGCCGATATCTGGCCCGAAGAGCGGCTCGCGATGCGCATCGCGCCCCATGCGCGCCTCGCGGTCATCTTCGCGCCCTCGCGCCGCCCCCCTGTGGAGAAAGGCCGCCGCACTTGGACAGAGCGCGACGCGCGAAGCGCGACCATCACCGCACCCCCTCGGGCGAACCAAGTGCTTCGAGGGCCCCGGGTCCCGAAAAGCGGCCCCCCGACTGCCGAAGGTCAGCAACGAGGAACGTCATGCGCGGGAATCAACTCTCGACGCCGGCGTCGTTTGAGCCGAGGAGGATGAGGAGCAGGAGTAGGAGGAGGAGACGAGGACGAGGAAGAAGAGGAGGCGGAGGAGGAGGAGGAGGGAGGAGGAGGAGGGAGGAGGAGGAGGAGCAAGAGGAGGGGACGTAGGGGAACCGAGTTTGTTGAAAACCCATATAAAAACATTGTGCGCGCTGGACCACCCTCCCCTGGCGTGCGGAGCGCGCCAGGGGCGGCGCCGGAGGCGACGCCGGGGGGGGCCCAGCGCGGATCCGAGAAATCTGCGCGGAGCGCCAGCAAAATATGTTTATTGCGTTTTTTCTTTTTCGTTTTCCATGCCGAATCGTTTTTTCGACGGCCCTGGGGCCGGGTAAGGGCCCCGAGAGGCCGAAGAAGAATGAGAAAAACCTCCGTTCCGAGATTTTCGCCACTGGGGAAACCAAAAGGTACTCATACCGCTACTCCCCAGACCTCTCCTGGGGTGCGTTCTGACCAGGATTTCGAGGCGAATCCAGCGGTGGCGACGAGAGCCTCCCAACAGGCCCCCAAAAGGCGAAAACGAGGCAAGGATAGCCGTACCGGTACCCTTTCCTCCTCTGAGAGACGCCGGATATCTGGGTGCGCCTCGACCGTTTCGACGCGTGCCCCCCCCCCCCCCCCGCAAGTGGAAATTTCTTCGGCTTGCTGTCTTCGGCCGAATCCAGCTGTTGTTTTGGAGGGTGCTCTACTCCGCTCAGCAGCCGGCACTAGAGCCAAGCAGCTCGGCAACAAAAGCTCGCATGGGGCACTCTGCAGCACGACGAGGAGCGCCAAAGCTCTTCTGATGCCTCTCGGGTTGGCGGCCGAATCCCACGATCGGCAACAAACGCCAGAATTGGAAGAGACACGTCGTCGGAGGCGTGGGGTCAGCCGGACGTGGCCCCGAGCTCTAGACGTCGACGCTGAAAGTGTCGTCGTCCACGGTCGTGAAGGCATCTCCGTCGGCCACCAGATCCTGCGGGCGCGCGCCTTCGAGAAGGGTCCTCGTGCCCCTCCTCCTCCTCCTCCTCCTCCTCCTGGCTCCCCTCCCTCCCTCCCTCTCCATTCCTTCCCCCCCACACCCTTCTCGCGCGTAGCCGAGGGATGCGCGAGGAGGGAGGAGCAACATAAAGGATGACAGTCATAATATTGATACGAGCGGTATTACCTATGATTAATCATGATTCTACTACTACGAGTATAAGAACAGCATGGATCATGATAACAATGATAATCGTAATGCTGCTAATTCCACAATCGAGCAATATGAGCAATAGCAGAACGAATAACTCGAACACTATACGAGACACATCCCCGCTCCATCATCTCTCCTCCCTCTGAGCACTGGAAGGGCATGGTATGCCCAGCACGACGCATCGGCCCTGCTAGAAAGTGAGTGCGCCAATTCTTCACCTGCCCAGGCTTGTGCCATCCAAGGCCTGGGGTGTAGAAGCCATCTTGTGCTGCGAGCAATGCTTATATTGCAAGAACCCTCCTTTCTGTTCTCTCCTTCCTCTCCCGCCTCCCTCCTCAGGAAGGCGGGAGGAGGAGGAGGAGGAGGAGGAGGAGGAGGAGGAGGAGGAGGAGGAGGAGGAGGAGAGGAGGAGGAGGAGGGAGGAGGAGGAGGAGGAGGAGGAGGAGGAGGAGGAGGAGGAGGAGGAGGAGGAGGAGGAGGAGGAGGAGGAGGAGGGGGAGGAAGATGGAGGAGGATGGAGGAGCAGAAGGACTCGGAAGAGAAGCAGTCCTCCTCCAGCCCTGTGCCTTATACATATCTCCTCCTTGTCGTACCCCCCGGCGTGTCAGTAGTGTGGGCCGGGAATTTCACCCGAGACGTCCTCGCCATTTACACATCCGAAGCTTGAAATTAGCATCCGAACAGATGTACGACAGATGGTTTTCAACATGTGACTCTCGCCTCAGCACCGCGCACATTCGTATTAACAGTTTGCAAGAGATTCACGGATTCACATGGTCGACGTTCCAGGAATGGCTTTCCTCCAAGATTGGGGATTGTCAGGACGCAACAGTCGCGTGGATTCGCGGTGTTGAAAACCCCAAGAATTATTCTCTGGCACGGTTTAGGATTGTCAGGACGTAGCAGTCACGTTGATTCGCATAGCTGAAATCGCATGAGCTGTGTTTTGGTACGATGAAGGATTCTCAAACTGTTGTCTTCCAATTTGGCATTCACCGTAGTGAGAGTTTATCCTTGTGGGGCCCTATAACGAGGGAACTTGGAGAAAGGGGCTATTGAAACGTCGTTACAGCGTCTTGAGATTACACTGGTCCTCCTCCGCCATTTCTATGGAAAGCCCCCCTGCCCGCCAGTCCTCAACACCACGAGCACGAGAGCATCGTCGGAAGGTCTGGGTGGAGGCTCTGGTGCTCTCGACATGATGACTCTTGGATTCTCCCTGCTTCGGGTGAGGTAGCTCCCCTCCCACTCTTTCTTCCTGCTGCTCCTTTTACCTCCTCTTCCCAGCGCAAGCTCAAAACATGCCATTTGGCTTGCGAACCTGCACCAGGAGGTCCCACGGGCATCTGCCTCACCCCTCCTCTCTCTCCGCCCCTCCTCCTCCTTCTCCTCCTCATCCGACTCCGCCTCCTCCTCTTCCACCTCCTCCTCCGTCGCCACCTCCTCCTCCGCCTCCCCGTCCTTCCCCTCCTCCTCCTCCTGTTCCTCCTCCTCCTTCTCTCCCCTCAGGGGGCGGGGCCGCACGCCTGGAGGCACTTCAGCACCGCTGGGCCTGGAGCGCCAGGGACGTTCTTGCAGATCTCGGCACTGGCCCCGCGCGGGTCCGCGGAGGGGGGAGAGGAAGATTGAGGGGGCGGACGAGGGAAGAGGGAAAATGGGGGGGTGGGACGAGGGAAGAGGAGGGGAGGAGGAGGAGGAGGAGGAGGAGGAGGAGGAGGGAGGGGAGTCCGGAGAACGAACGGATGGCAAGAGCGGAGGAGGAAGGAACAGGGGGAGTCGGGGTGGAGGAGAGGAGGAAGGAAGAGACGAGGGAGGGGGGAGCGGGGGGAAGGGGAGGGAGGAGCGGATGGGGGGGGATCATAAACCCGTCGGGTGGTGTGGGAAGGATGGGGGGGGGGGCGGAAGTAGGGCGCTCCTCCGTCTCCTCCCCCGCCTGCTCTCCTTCGCCCTCCTCCCTCTCCTCCTCCCTCTTCCTGCTCCATTCTTCCCCGCTCCCGCTCTCCCCCATCCCCTGCGCGCGGAAGCGCGCGCGCGGGGAAGGAGGGAGGATAATGAGGCACGAGAAAAGGGGGAAGGTAGAGGCGAAGCGAGGTGAGACACAAGGAGTGAGCAGGAGGAGGGGGAGGAAGGCAGGGAGGAAGGGGAAACCAAGGAGAAAGGAGGGAGGAGGAACATGAAGAACATGACTCAAGAGCATGTTCGCCCCCCGCCTGAGCGAGAGGAGGACGATGAGACCAGAGGGCCTGGGCCAGAAGGGGCAACAGAGGAAGAGCACCAGTGGCAACACAGGCACTGGCAGTAGCCCCAGCTACAGCACCCAGCAACAGCTACAGCACCCAGAATAGCGCCAACGACAGGTAGACAGCACCACCAATGGAGGCACGGCTGGTGCGTGTCGTGACGGCCGGGGCGTTGGTGTCTGACTACCTACCAGACCAGCCCAACCCAGCCTCAAGACCCGAATTCCGGGTTGGGGGGGTGGGGACGGGCTGCACACGTGTTTTCTCAATGTTCCCCCCCCCCCCCCCCTCCACTGGAAAAAGGAGGGCACATCGGGGCCTTCGGGTTGGGCTGGGGTGGTTTGGCGGGCGGTGAGCTTCTATCTGCGCGGATCGTCCCACCACGAACGATCGGCGGCCCTTCGATCGCCAGCTCGCTCCATCTAAGATGGAGGCAACAAGACTTGTTGGCGGCGCGCACAAGGGGGTGGAGGGAGGGGGGAGGGCTTCTTAGAAGGAGGCTGCTTCTTAGAAGCGGCGGCCTCACATCTTTGATAAGCCGCGCCTTCCCAGAAGCAGGCGTGCTTCTAAGAAGCCCTCCCCCCTCCCCCCACCCCCCTCTGCGCGTGGCTGATCTTGGCCGACCCCGGGCCAAAGGGCGTCGCCCAGCCCTGCACGCCCGCGCCGGGGTCGCCGCCGCGCGGGCACGGCGCGAGCCTGCTGCAAACGCACCTGCGGCAGTTCGGGCTTTTGTATCTCGAGGGCAAGGCATCCACCCACCAGAACAACCACCCAGAGATAGGGGAACAAAAAGTGGCATTAACATAAAACTCAGAGGTCCGCACGGATTTCTCGGATCGGCGCTGGGGCCCCCCGGCGGCGCGCCTCCGGCGCCGCCCCTGGCGCGCTCCGCGCGCCAGGGAGGGGGGTTCAGCGCAAAACCCGCAGGAGCCGGCGCTCTGGCTGCCCCCGGTTGCATCGCCCCCAGTATCAAGCTCGCCATCGCTCGGACGTCCATCCCCCGTGCGTCTTCGGTATCGTGCATGTTTTTTTTCCAGGGGCCGACCGTCCCGGCATTTCTATAGGCCTACCACGAATTTCTTAGAACCCGAGCAAGTTCTAAGAACAAAAAACCACTGCTGTTAGAACATATTCCCATGTACTAAAACAAAGACAATCCCAATCAGAATGTTTCTAAGAGCATGCCGTGGAAACCGCAAAAGGTTCTTAGAACATTGTCTGATGGGCCTATATGGGCACGCCAGGACGCTT